>JAZHYW010033929.1:0-15395 GCA_037355805.1 Ixodes ricinus | reverse complement strand
GAAAGCGTCATTCTAGACAACACGTTCGTGTTTGTGGTAGTCAGCTCGTTTGAATTTATGAAAACAGAAAATAGCTTCACGACGCAGCTGACGCTCAAGAAACGCTTGAAACACCCTCCACGGGTTGCGGTTTAACCGTCTCACCTTCGCCACAAAGAGAGAACGTCGAAAACTCACACGATGACAGTAACAATACACCTGCATCCGCCTCCCGCCACTTTGGCTGACGTTCATGGCTGCTGCTAAGTCGTGCTTCTTGCCAAAGCGCCAATCGCAGTTGTAATATTTTAAAGGTTCGAAGTAACCATACTTCGTTTCACCTTATGTTGTACGCAGCGAAGGCTGAAGCGCGAGCTCATAGCGTTGGCAGCTGCCCTTGGTGCACGAGAGCTTGTGCCGCCGAGATGTGCCCTAGAGCAAGGAGCTCGCGCTTGTAGCCTTGTAGCCACGAGGTGAAACAGAGTATAATAGTTCTAGAAATATGTAAATCAAAGTAAAGTTATTTCTTACTAGTACAATAATGACGAATGTAAAAAAGATTACAGCAGGACATTAAGACTGCTTACGTAGGAATGCGCAGAGCATTAAGGCCGATTCTCACATGCGGCGAAGCGCTGATGAAGTGCTGCTCACGTGTCGTCAGCTACTTACCGTCTGCCATGAGTAACAGTTTTGACGGTGCGATTCAAAGCTGGTGAACGCTCCCGTCAGCACGCGCTTAGTGCGAGGTCAGCGCTATGCTTGTCGCGCTCCGCCGCATGTGTGATCAGGCCTTTATAGCCCCGCGCGGTCGCCTTACAGCCCATCGCACGAAGCACACAACGAGCAGAGATGAAGTCTGAAAAGGGGAAGTCCGCCGTTTTTTTCATGTCCCCCGATTCGCCTCAAAATCGCCTCACCGCACAAGTAGACACTAGTCAACAACTTGGCGAAATATTTCGAAGAAATAAAATATTTTCGTGCAGTTATTAAATTTTTAAGTTACGTGTTTGGAGTCAGTTCCAACCAGCGGACCTTAGTTGGCAACAATGTTAGTCGCGCGGGAAGTGACGTCGTTGTTGGGTATCCCCGCCGATCCTGCCCGCGCCCGCCCGCACCGATAACGCATAGTAGGCAAAATCGCGACTCAGTAACCGTACCCATAAAATGGGTGGCGGCAGCTGGTGCTGTGCCGTTGACTGCACGAACAGCAGCAAAAATTCTCCAAACGTGTCGTTTCATAGCTTTCCGAAGGACGGCGTCCTGCGCGAGCAGTGGCTCCGAGCTGTACGGCGTAAAGCATGGAGCCCGACGGCTACAACTCGAGTGTGCTCCGAACACTTTCAAGCCGAGTGTTATGAGGAGAGAAGCCTGCTCAAGTTGGACTTCGGCCTTGGCCGTGGGTATCGTAAGCTGAAGACTGGTGCCGTGCCTACAGTATTCAAGTACAATGAGCCCCGACGACCCCACATCGAAAGAGGAGCGCTGGCGAAGAGGAGAAGAACAGAGGTTTGTTTTGGGTTTTCTTTCATTCACGTGACCGCTCGAGAAACGATCTCGCCTTTTTCACGCAGCTGTCGTTTTCTGTCTACGAAATGGCGTGGATTCGAGGAGGGTTGAAACTGTTCATGTATTTGCATGTCATATGTATTGTGCTCGCCGAGTTGAGTGCCAGCGATTGGACCGGAAAACAACAGGGAAGTTCGAAGCGTCACTCAATGCGGCTCGTTGATCGACCTCGCATCTCTCGTGGGCTCGTGGGTTGTTGTTAGCGTTGTTATGTATTTATTTATTTATTAGGGGGGGAGTGAATTTAGACAGGGTTTCGGTTATTATCGAGGCACCCGTGCCCCGATCGAAGGCGGAGGGAAATGGGGATATAAGTGAGGCCTTGCACGCCACCCAGGTTTGTGCAAATCATTATATTATTAATATTACCCTACTGCTACACAGTAGGGTAGTTGCTTGGTCCTTTTGAATGGTGTCTACTTCAATGTTAGGGATGGTGTCACCACACTTATTAATATTATGACAGGTCCTTGCGGTGGTTCCTTGACTTTTTAAAACATCTCTCTACTGCCACATAACATGTCATTATTTTGTTGTCTGTGAGGTAAAATACTATTTGAGTGCGAGGAAGAGAAATGCAAATTTGTCAAGAAGCAAGAGATGATTGCTAACAATCACATATACTGCACGAGTTCAATGGCCCTTTGAAGGGACTGAATGAATCAGTTCGCTAATGCATTTAGCTATGATTTACTAGTGGTGCCCATAGGTGGTGCTTCTTTTCTGTAAACATTTCGAAGAAAAACATACCTGAGTAAAAATTAAATAAATGAAAAAAATGTTTATTTTTTCCTATGTAAGGCACCCGTCTGCTAACAACAGGAGTCTGACTGCTCTCATAGCCGACAGATGATGGAAACAGCCTACAAAGGGCGTCCACCCATACATAGCTGAAAGCAATACCCGAAAGAACCCCGACAAACTATGTTCCTCATTCGCTTCGGGTCCGTTCAATTCGCTAAAACATCATGCTGGCCCACAAACACCAAAAAGCGAGCGCCGTTTTTGACTCATCGAGCTTGTCCGCTCTCGTCAACTCGACCACTTCCGCCCGTCAGACTCATGTAACTAGCGGACAGGTGCCTTACATAAGTGAAAAGCATTCTAATTGTTTTATTTTTTACTGAGGTAAGTTTGTCCTTCAAACATTTGATAGAAAAAAAGTGTGCACATCTTTTGCATGGCATAGCAGACTAGCTTAAGATACAGTGTAATTCTTTGACTTGTGTTCTGTTATCTGTGACGGGATGTCATGTGACAATATTACGTTCTGTTATGTGAAGTTGTTACTTGGTCGTGTAACAAAGTGACGTGACTACCTTATGTACATGACATCATTCGCCAGGTGACGTCATTGCATTATGTGATGTCTTACATGAATATCAACATGTAACACATGTAACATTTCAGCAGTTTCCTGTTAGTCCCCCTACTTTGTCCATGTCTTCATGCTGTTTGTGTTTTTTAAAGAATGCAGTATAGTACAGAACATAGTAGGCTGGTAATGAAGGTATTCTGTCTCAGTCTAAATCATGCATTATTGAACACAGCTGGTGCAGGATGCAATGAGTGGTGCTGAGCCTGGACCATCTGACCAAGGAGGTTCTCCTGTTCCAGTCACAGATGAAGACAGTGAGGGCTCGAATGTGGAACGCTCACAATCAGTGAGTGCTGATGTTGGCTGCCAAGCCAATATTCGCCTGGGGACCATCAAGAAGATGACCCAGACAGTCTTCAGGTGCAGAAGCATTGGTATGTAAAAAAGCCAATCATTAGATTGCTTTCCTTCTTTTGGAATTTGTTTTGCTTATTCTTTTATTATGAAATAAAAAATTCAACTGTGTAGCCCAACTCCTAACATGGCACAACTTAACCTAACCTAATGGCACAGTCCACTCCTCACATGATAGCTACAGGGAACTGACATTACTTGTTTTAAACATTTGTGACTGCCTGATTGGCAGCGAATCTTGAAGACATTGTGTGCGCTTTTTGTGGTCGTATATAATGCGGCAGCTTTGTGGAATGCTTCACGAGACAAAAGATGCATCATGTTAATGGACATTATGCAAGAGATGCCTTGGTTGAGGACAGATGATTCACTCCGTTTACCTAGGACGTTTTAATCTCCACCGAAATGTCGATAAAACACTGCTGCCAGCATGCTCTAAAGTGCAAGCGTATTGTTCTAAAACATGTGCCTGGTTTTCCTTCCAGGTAATTTAGTGCTCCTTATCTAACATCACTTTTCTATCCAATCTTCATGATTCTTGGTGAATTTAAGCCAAGAGTGTAGAAACTTGAGGACTTGTCTGCAATCTACCTGGCCTTTTACATCCCACCTTCCGTGTCTATCTCGTCGCTTTTGTATTACATATCCCAATTCCCTTTTTCGCTACGTTCTAACACTGCATGCAGCACCTCTATGGAAATAAGGTGATTTTTTATTAACACTTTGGTTTGGGCTAGCTGGTCCATGGTAGGTATAAGGTTTAAAAGCACAAACAGACAGGGACAATAGGAAATAACACTCGACAGCACCCGTCCCTGCCGTTTGTGTTATTTCCTATTGTCCCTGTCTGTTTGCACTTTTAAACCTTGTGCTTTTTTATGTCTGCAGCACCCTTATGGTGGCCTACCCTTCCTTACCAAGAAGGGAGTCACATGCTTAGCTAGCAATATATGTGTGCAGTTCTTTGGTTGAAACGAAAAGCAGCACAGGATGCTGCATGGTCTGAAATAAATTTTCTATTGAATGAGTCTATCAATTCTGACATTCATCTGTTGGCAATATGAAATCATGTTTGAAGTGCTGGAATATACTCATGCAGACCTTATCATGCTTTAACTTAAACCTGCATGTTTGTTATCAGTAGCATATCTTCCAGCGTTGCGATTGATGCCAGCCACGCATTTGCTTCAAGCATGTTAAAATGCACTTCTTTTTAGGCACTCAGACACAGCAATCGATTTGCCATGTGGGCAGCCAGACCGACAGCACAGCAGGCACAGAAGGGCCGCCCTTACAAGCTTCAACCGTGTGTCATCCTGATGAACCTGGCGATCATGCCGATGGGTATGCATTGCACATTGTGGTATTTACGGTCCTGAACGTTGAGACCTCCTAGCTTGGACACATATGGCGCTATACCAAAATGTGAAATCTTTCTAGCAGACCGGTTTTCCAGAGGTCGGCATTTTAGGTCGCCCTCACTCACCCTCACCGTCACAGACACACTCACCTAAGCCCTTCACCCACCCTCACCCTCAAAGCTACACTCGCCCTCAACCCCTCACTCACCCTCACCCTCACACCTACACTCACCCTCAGCCCCTCACTCACCCTCACTGAACCTCACAGACCTCACGCCCCTCACGCACTCAGCCCTCACGCCACTCACCGCCCTCACGCCCCTCACACACTCACGGCCTTCACGCCACTCACCGCCCTCACGCACTCGTGGCCCTCACACCTTTCACGCACTCACCGCCCTCACGGCCCTCACGCACTCATGGCCCTCACGCCACTCAGGCCCGCTTCAGACGGGGCAATTTCGCCCAGAAACTTGACGTCGCAACCCCAGCAACACGAGCCGCCCGCGTTCACACGCAGCAACCAACTGCTGCAATTTGCCATCATTATCGTGAAATTTAATTTTTCTTGCACTATTTAGACAAACAATTGCGCGCTATAAACGTGTTTTTAGGCATTTAAATCTCGTTGAGAATACTAATGCGTCTTTCTGAAACGGTTTATTTCCAACAACGATCAATTTCAAACCAGAGCCGTCTTTTATTGTCATCATTACCGGCACGAGGTATCATGTGAAAATATCGCGTCCCTGATTGGATGCAGCCGCTTCAAACGTCTTCGAATTGCTCCGAGTTGCTCGCTTGTTTCAAGCCGGACCCGATCTCAGCAATTCGTGTCGATCTAGGGAAAGCTAGGGAACAACCCGCCAGCAACACCAAAATTGCTGAGAAAGTTGCTCCGTCTGAAGGGGGCCTCACACACTCACCACCCTCACACCCTCACGCACTCACCGCCCTCACGGCCCTCATACCCCTCACGGCCCTCATGCCACTCACACACTCACCGCCCTCACGCCCCTCACGCACGCATGGCCCTCACACCCCTCACCGCCCTCACGGCCCTCACGCACTCATGGCCGTCACACCCCTCACGCACTCACCGCCCTCACGCCACTCATGGCCCTCACACCCCTCACGCACTCACCGCCCTCACGGGCCTCACTCACTCACGGCCTTCACAGCCCTCACGGCCCTCACTCACCCTCACACTCATGAATTTTCCTGCTTCGGAAACTCACTCACCCTCACCTCACCTGTGAAGATGAGGGTGAGTGAGGGTGAGTGAGGGCCCTCATGAGTGAGGTTTGCCGAGGTATGCGGTTTTCAAGGAATATATCTGCCTAGGTAAAATTCTGTCGTTATTAAAATGTTTTAGCGGATGCCGAGAAACATGGGTGAGGCTTTCAATTTCAGTCAAGTGCTACATGAGGGCAGACTTCCTAAAACCAGCGTCGCAGCTGAGAGTGGGTGAAAAAAGCATTGTCAAGACTAGTGCATGAGTGGAGTGAAACGTTAACTCGAGACTCAATGAACTGCGTGCCCCAAGCTTGGTTGGCTGGCTCTCTTTCACCTTTTCTCAGATGAGATGCCGGTTCTAGCAAGAGCGTTGAGGTATCATCCTAGGATACGTTTTTCAGCATGCAAAAGACGATGTAAGGCCACTTACGATACTTTTCAAATTAGAGATCATTGCCTAGCTAACGTTTTTAAGCAATTTTTAGTGTTGTCATTCTGTAACTGACACTTCCAATTACTTGTTGACCATTTCTTGATGACAGACATTGTTGTAAGGGGATACATTGCATCATCTGCATTGTGACGGACTCCCTAGCACTGCTTTCTTGTTGTTACTGGTGTTCCAATCTCAAACAACAATGCTAAAAGTACCCGATGGTTCATATGTCTCGCATACAGTTAGTACTATTTAGGAAGGTCATTGTGAGGAAAAAATAAATGCGACATGTCTTACACAAAGCAATATCAGTTAGGCAAGCGTTCACCATCTGGTGCTCTCTCCTGTTGCCTCATTCCTTTAGCGCTGCCTGTCTGCCCCATTGGTGGTACATATGTACTTGTACCATAAAATGTTCCAATTTGGGAGGACTCCTTGCAGCTTTGAAAGATGGACCTTTATATAACTTCAGTTATGCAGAAAGCTTGACTTACTTTCATACATTTTCAGGGACGACATGGATGATGAGGCAGTCACAGCACTAAATGGTGATGGAGACATGTGAGTATATATCTAAGATGTCCCAACCTTGTTTACTACTTTTTCTTGGCTTTTACTCCTCTGCCTGAAATTACCTTTCTGAGAGGTAACATAAAAATATTAACACGCAGAGACAGTGCAAAAAATCAACTGAAGCAAAAGAAGTTACATGTGTGTCTACAGACAGTACAAATATGAGTTGATGCCCTGTGAGGAAGTTGGGGATGCCCACATATAGATGTTTGCTCTGTTTTGCTCCAATCGGCTAGAAATATGTTATATTTTAAAGCTTGCTGTTTAAATTTAAGCTTCAGGCATTATGTGAACATGGGAGCTCCACAGAAAGCTCATGGGTATGTTTCACCTGGAGCAAATCCCAGATTGTGAATTCAGTTTCTGAAATATTGTTAGCTGAAAGAAGAAAAGAAAAAACATTCTCGGCCTGCTTTGAACTGCTGGCTTTCCAAAACTCAAAGATTTACAAAACCCCTTGAAGTTTCTTTTTTTTTAATAGAGATTTTGAAGATGTAAAGGTTAAATTGTTGCTTGCTACATCAAGCAATCATTTTTTTCTGGCTGATTCTTAAGTGGTGTTGTACCTCTGAAATGGTTTATTATTAAAGAGAATATTGCAGTCTTTATGGATGCTCAATTACACAAGATGTTTTCTACGCATGCAGGCAAGCCTGGAAAGACCCACCATACTGCCCTGAAGAGAGCGACATGGATGATTCTGATGACGAGTAAGCTATCCTTTGATGTCCCAAGTTTAAACAAGACAGCAATGTGATGCATGGGCTGGAAGCATTTTATAAAAACAAATTGCATAACCCGATTTTTAGCAAATCGTCAGAGGATTTCAAGTCCTTAAGCTGCATAGCACACTGCTTAGTCTATGCTGAACCTCCTTAGCAGATTTTAGTAGACTTGAGTAAGTTTCTGTGTTGGCTTCTGATAGGAATAGGAAGCATGTGGTACAAAAATAAGTAGAAAGTGAGCTTCATACCCTGCATTAACATTGTATCAAAGTATTCCGATGCTGGTAATAGTTAGGCTTATTCTAGGTTTGCATAGCTCGCTGATTAAGTAGAAATATATCTGTTCTAAATGCTTTCTATGCATAGGTACAAAGAGAAAAGAAGATGTGGCAATCTGGTAGTTTGTGAATACCCCTATGATGAGGCAGAACTGTATCAGGACAAGCTGACCGATCAGTTGAAAGCTGTTCATTGTGTGGAGAGCTCACAATTAACACATTATTTCTACTTAGTACTTTTATTGTAAGATACTTCTAACATTTTGCACCTGCTTTCCTAGCAACTTGATATAATTACTATTTTTTTGCTTTATTACTCTAGGACCGACGCACCCACCGAGCAACCAAAGGCCGAAAGGTTCTATGAAAAGAAGTTCCTGGTTTTTGAGTCAAACCTCAGGGAACTCCTAGACAGGTGCCTGATCTGCGGCACACCACAGTGCACGTCTAAACTGTCCTTCGTGGGGACAATGGTTCGAGCTGACATCACGTGTCCCAAGTCCCACTTCAGCACTTGGCGCAGTCAGCCTGTCCTCCACAGAAAGCCAATGGGGAACATCGCTGTGTGTTCTGCCACCCTGTTCTCAGGAAGTAGCCCCGCAAAGGTGCTGCGACTCTTTTCCTTCCTTGGAATGGAGTCGGTGAAGAAGTCGCAGTACTTCAAGATCCAGCGATGCTACATGCTTCCTGCAGTAACTGAGGTTTGGGGAACTTGGAATGTGCAACAGTAAACAGGACTTGATTTGCATATCCTCGTTTTTTTATAGGTCTGGTTCCAGGAGCAGGCAACTCTCCTGGATGAGCTTCGAGGAAGAAAGCTCTGCCTCGCGGGGGACGGGAGGGCCGACACACCAGGCCACTCTGCAGACTTCGGGACCTACACTCTGCTCGAGACGACTGTTAATCGTATACTGCACACGGAGCTTGTGAAGGTAGGTCATTATAAAATGAAAAGTGCTACATTTGTAGACAGGGTTTTTGTCTCTCATCTACAAATCTAACAGATCCAGGCTTGAGCTTGAAGAGCAACTAAAGCTAAGGACAGTAAATGACCCTGCAAAGGACTAGACTGATTTGCAAGCTTGGATGCTCTTCAATACAATAATAGCACTGTAAACAGTATTTCACTATATTTATACTCTAGCAACCAATAAACTTGCTCCCCCTTGGTGACAGGGAGACGGTACGTATAGACCTGATCTGATACGTTGAAAAAATATTTTACAGTCCACTGAAGTCTCTTCGAGTAATCGAATGGAGACCGAGGGGATGGAGCGGTCCCTTAACTTCCTGTGCGCCCAAGATATGACGGTCGACACCTTGGTGACTGACAGACACTCGGAGGGCAAGGCTTCTCTGAAGAGGAACCACCCAGGCATCAAGCACCGGTTCGATGTGTGGCATGTTGCCAAAGGTACTACGCATGTTCAGTGATTCTCAATTGCTGACGTATGACTAGTCGTGGTGTATCAACTCCTGGCGTAGAGTTGCTGGTCTTAAAATTTTCTGAATCCAAGTTGTGCCAAAAGCAGGCCCGATTACCTCTTCTAATTCTCTGAGCAACCGTGTTTACTCCAAAACCATACACTTAATTGATAAACAGTTCAGATTAGTGTAGTCATCTGCTGAAAGGATGTAAAACGCTGCAGGAAGGTTTTGTTGCAGTTTAGCAAGTTTGAGGTACATGTGTCGGTATAAATGTTGTAATACTAGATTTCCCTGTGCCGCTCTATAGCACTTATGCTTGGCATGAGTTCTCCTAAAACTCCCTTTGAAATTTAATTGAAATAAGGTAGATGGGGGATGGTGCATAATCTATGACATGGTGGGCAGTGGAATGCTGAAAACATGATTGTAAGTACATAATACTTGTACATGATAAGTATGAACATATTGCAGAGACCGTGTTAATTCCGCTGCAGTTTCTTGATAGTTCTGGTCTGGAAACTCCCTCAATATTCATCCTAGGAACTTCCTTCTTCTACAGGTGCAAACTCAATCCTTTCTGCTGATAGGTACAAAGTGCGACACAGTTAGGGCAAACAAGCCACCATCATCGGTTTTCGCTGTTTTACTTTGTCAAATGATCTGCTATCATCAAAACTACTTAATGGAGGAAAGGGCTCATTTGATGCTACAAGGAGATAAAACATGGAATCCCACAATTCACTCTCCGAGCACAGCGCAAAAAAGTGCCGATGCTCTGTTCATGCTAACTGTGTCGCGATGTGTAGAACCATCTATGAGTATAGTTGAGGCACACCTAGTTGTATACTGTGTACGATACTGTGAAAATTTCAGCACTCTTGCAGTTCCAGCATTGGACGAGGTTCAATAGTTTAGTCGTGGTTTATTGTGCCGAGGGTTATACACCCCGGGCATGCAGGCAAGGAGAAATTGTGGGGAAACTAGTGTACATTTTGTGCCCTTGTAGATGGGAGACTAAGCACATGAGATATTAGGAGTAAAAAAAAACAGACAATGGTGAAAAACTTTACTAAGCTTGATAAATGCCACCACATTATACTAGAAATCAATCTGTTAAATAATAAATCTTGTCCTCACGGCCAGACTGCATCTGTTGTGGTTCATGTTACCACCAGCCCAAGTTCTTGCGTAACCTGGCGGATGAGCCTCCAGACCAGAACTCTCCAAAGATAGCAGTTCTGTCATCATATACTTTTCTTACATTACTTTTTAGGTGTAAACAAGAAAATCGTTGCGGCGGCTCGATCAAAACAGCACAACGTTCTCCTGAAGTGGACTAAGACTATTGTCCGTCACCTCCACTGGTGTGCTAGTACCAGTGATGGCGACGGCAAGCTGGTCCTGGCCAAGTGGACCTCCCTGATCCGCCACATCATCAATGTGCACCAGCATCCTGACCCCCTTCATCCAGTTTGTGAGCACGGCTACGTGCCAGATCGTCTCTGGCTCGAAGAAGGTAAGTTTCACCTAGTAAGTAAAGTAGCTTGTACCTTGCTTCAACTTTGTGTCACAGGGATTTGTACTTTACTTAAAGTATACTTTTGTAGCGTTAGCTACACTGGCCGAGGTTGAAAGCAGTTCAGGTGGCTCTCATATGAGCCGTGCTCATTATGAGAGCCAATCAACACAAGTGTCCTTTTGATGTCGAACTCTTTACAATTACCTAACCGTGATACAAACCCTACAAAGTAGTCAAGAACACATTTTTTTACTTATTACGTCAAACACAAACCGAAGACGCCATTGGTACTCCTAAGTTAATTGAGACATCAGGAAAAAAAGGTGTATCATTGTTAAATAAATAAATAAATATCTGTAGTGGCCAGGTCCCCTGTAGGTATGATACCTTAAATAGTCTCCCAACAGTCATTCCACAGGCTAACTTCTAAAGAGATTGTATAAAATTTTTGGACATGAAAGCTCCAAATTGTTTGCTCCAAAACTGGGAATCTCTGCTCCAAAACCCGGTGTTCCCTGCTACAAGAGCTGCTCCAAATCACCATTTGTCAGTTCCACCACTGCACTGCATTTCTAAAAAGAACTGGGTCACTAATGTGAACTATGTGGTCCAGCAGATTGTTCCATTCTATTATGGCAAGGGGAAGAAATGAGTTGTTAAAAGTGACGGCCAATATTATTTTTGCGGTCACATTTGCCTTTATTACGAAATTTAGAAACAAACCTAGAAACAGAAAAGGCCTGGGTCCCACAGAAGGGCAGGGAGAAATGGACCTGTTGCTTTCTTTCTTTCTTTCACTTATACAGTAATCCTGGCACTGGGTGGTACTTGGTATGCATTCAATGTTTGATAGAAACTGCACTTCGTCGTGTTATTTTTCGACAAACATTGTCATGTCATTACTGCTCCAAGCTGTGATGCCGGTGTTCCCTTTCCATTTACTTCAATTACAAAAATTTTCCCATGATGCCTAAAAAGCTTCCTGCTTTTGTTTCAAGTTCTTTTTGTTGCCTTCCAAGTTCCTTCTCCTCTTCCGAGTGGTATGTCTCTACAGTGCGACACATTTACATTTAAATGCTTGCCTGCCGGGAGCCGGAACCAATGCGGGAACCCTACGCTTTATGAAGAACTGCGCAGTCCGTGTGCTGCTTGTCCTAAATTCCAACAATAACCAGCGTACTTTGACACAAGCCGGGCAGGCTTTTATTTGTGTTCTTGAAGATGCTCACATATTGTTCACAGCAAAAATAATGCCTAGATTGGGTTTGTGTGTATACAAAAAAGAAAACGTTTAGGATACAACATGAATACAAAAGATGTTGACTGTGAAAAGCGAGAATTTAGCAGTTAGATGGGTTGTGCGAGTTAGTTAGCATGTTTCTGCTGAAATCTGAGTTAAGGAACTTCGAAAGCTGAGAACCACGCTCCAACAATGAAACATGAGTGGAATGCTGACATAGAAGCCAGTGTTTATGTTCACAAGGTTTGTTCCAAAAGCTTCTAGTGCAGAGATGAACCCAGCAAAGCCTAGCACAATACGTCACGCAACAAGGTGATATAGGAAACGTTCGTGCATTTGACTACCATAGTAACAATTCGCTTGAAATAAATGAGGATGAGACGCCGTGAGATGTCCTATCATATTGAAAGGAACAGTTTGTTACCACATTGTGCGGTACCAAACATTTTGATAGGCAATGGTAACCATTAACTGATTCCGCCAACGAAAAGAACATAGAATTATTAGATGGCCGTATGGCTTCGCAACCTCAGTCAGGATTAGTCATAGATGCGCGCAAGAGAGTGTCATCGTCAAACTGATGCGAATACCAAAGCCAGTAAAAATGCCGTGATGTTCGTCTCCACTTGGACTTCAGCCCCAAAAAGTGGCCTCCCAATTGTCGGGCTGTGTGTGCTCTATAATACTCTAGTTGGTGTAGCACTCCAATGAAATAAGACACAGTATGCAGATTTCATAGGAGTATGGTGACCACCATACAGTATACTTATTGAATATTACTTTGGAATTCAGTGCACTCTATTTACTGAATACTTTATGCAAGGTGCATTACCTATCACTTGTACTTTACTTGAAGTATCTTCTAGATGTCTACATTTTCCAATGCTGGGTCTGCTTGACCACTTCTTGGTGTATTCCATAACACAGTTTTGTTTATAAACTTGCCCAGGCACAGAGACATTCAGGAAGCTTCAAGCCATCCTGATGGCACCCCACCTGCTGAGGGACATACCCTTCCTGTCCCCAAAGGAGCAGACGTTCGGGCTGGAGTCATTCCATGCAGTTTTAATACACTTTGCTCCAAAGTCCAGCAAGTTCCAGTATGACGGAATGCTCGCACGGTGAGAAAAATTGAACTAGACAATGAAATTGAAAGTGCATGGTACAGTTTTAATGTCATCAATTTAATGAGCACCCCGAGATAGCCATTCAAATATGTACACATTATCGTTGCAGCACCTACATCGCAGCCATGCACTACAACCAAAATGCAGACAGGGACGTGCTCCTTGATGAGGATGGGAGCCCCAAGTTTTACCAGAAATGCTCGAAGGCACAGAAGCGGTGGACACTTGCACCTGTCAAAGAAAACGTGACATATGGTAAGCATCACAATATCCAGCACATAACATTTGTAACGCTCGGATCACAAACAGAATTATTTAATACGGAAGTTGTTCCTGTACGCAGCGAAGAAAAGCTAAGCTGAAATGTTTTGGCTGCGAGTTTAGAGGAAAAAGAATGTCTATACATGGAGAAAGCAAAGTACAGGTGGTAATAATTCTTCACTCTATTTGTACTTTGCAGACTATGTGCGGAAGCTGGGCGACGCTGTGCTGGAGTGTGTGAACAGGTGGCCCACATATGCGATCGCCGAAAAAGCTACTCACCGGGTGTCGCACGACACACTCAGCAGCAAATGTGGTCCCAAACCATCGATGGATGAAGCAGTTGCAAGGCACCGGTCACGTTTTTCTACCTGAAATGTCAATGCAGCTGTGCGTGCATCTGCATCTGACAGCAGTGGATACTGAGCAGACAGCCTGCTATCATCATCAAGGACGCCATCAAGCCAAGAGCACGGGCTCGCGTGTCTTGCGAGCCCACCACCACACTGCCTCATCATAACTGACGCTTACAGCAAATGGCCGGAAGTCATCACGATGACAACCACGAAAGCATCAGCGACCGTGGATGCCTTTCAAGAGATCTCTTAGCACCATGGTCTGCCAGAACAATTGGTAACCGACAATGGACCGCAGTTCTTGAGTTCCCAGTTTAAGTTGTTTCTGGCTCTAAACGGCACTGGTCATCTTCTCACGCCACCGTATCGTCCCAAACCAAACGATCAGGCCGAGGACTTCATGAAGATGTTGAAGACCGCGCTCCGCTGTGCAAAAGGGAAGGACAGGCGGAAGACCCTGCAAGACTTTCTGATGCGATACTGCATTACTCCCCATACCGCCACCATGCAGACTTTTAAACCACCGACACTACAGGACGGTTCTTGATTTGATAAAACCATTGGCTAAACCATCAACGTCTTGCCCTGCCCAATGAACTCGCGCTCGTTTGAAGCAAATCAAAAAGTCTGGATCAAGCTCCCGCTAAAAATCAGCACTGGATAAAGGGCGTGATTAAGAAGAGGATCGGATCAAGCTCCCGCTAAAAATCAGCACTGGATAAAGGGCGTGATTAAGAAGAGGATTGGCAGTGTAACGTTAGAGGTCCTGGACGATGACTGTAAAGTTTGACGTGTACATGCTGACTACCTGAAGGACCGAGTCACATCTGATGTTTCAGATGGCATCCTGTTCCCGGTCAGCACACGTCAACTAGAGGAACGCCCGCTTCTCCAACAAACCTTCTAACGCCTGCGAGCCCACCACCACATGATTTGGAACCCACCCCAAGGTATCCCCAGCGAAGATGCATAGCACCCCAGCGGTTCCAGTGTTCGTGACAGGGGAGATGTAGCAGACAGCCTGCTATCATCATCAAGCATGCCATCAAGTCATGAGCATGGGCTCGCGTGTCTAGCGACTCAAGGTTCGGAACTAGATGTCCTGACGGTTAGACATGCTGAGATTCTGCTTCTCGTAAATAAATATCTTGGCAGGCTGAACCAGACTACAACGGACACAGCCAATGGCGCCCCCGATCGCAAAACAAGATGACAGTGGTTATTGTACGGAACCAACTTTGGTAGCAAACGTGTTTGCGAAGCATTTTAGATCTAGTTTTTGGCCAATGACTTATCTTTGACAATCGCAGACATCGGAGGCGGTGACTTTTTGTCTTACAATCCGCTTACTGAGCGTAAAGTCATGAACGCTATTCGGAAGCTAAAATTTTTGTGGGTATAAAGGGATCCCGAGTTCTATAGTGAAAGGCTGCGCGGAAGTGATTTATCTAATTTCGCATCCCATTTTAAACTTGTCTATGAAATTGGGTGTATTCTCAGCAATATGGAAGCTTTATCTTGTTATTTCAGTGTTTTGTGTGACTGAAGTAAGGTGAACAGTTACTGACCTATGTC
>JAZHYW010033928.1:0-55726 GCA_037355805.1 Ixodes ricinus | reverse complement strand
CTGTACTTCGTTCGGTGCATTATTGCTAAGAAATAACAAAATGCTATACTCGCTTCTCACAACAAAGAGCGCGTTACCCACCTGCGTTAGCTCAAAATAAAAGGAACGCGTTACCGTTACCGTTACCTATAAAAAGTAACGCGTCGTTACTTTTATGTTTCTTTTTGTTTATAAATTGACGGTAACGGCATTTTCTGGTGACAGCGTTTTTTTTACACTGGGGCAAAGGTCGTGGGATTTTTTCTAAAGGGTGTTTTTGCGTAGGGGAAAGAGAGCCACAATTCGGAGGTGTGTGACACGAATGCAAAATAATGACTTGGCGTATATACTTCATTTCAGCGTAAGTTTATTTTTATAGAGACTTGCGCTGTCACCAGAAAAGGTGAAGATTAAAACAAGAAAACACTAAAACAGGTAGATTAACAGAAACATTTTTCAGACGTTCACATCGTTTGCAACAGATTTTCTCTTCTAATTTGGACAACTCTGTTGAATCCAGATAGTTAATAAAAATCAACAATAGTCACGTTCTCATAAGCTAAATACATAGCGCAAGTTAATCGTAAGAAAAATAGTAAAAAGTCTTGGTTTACGAACTATCTTACAAAATTGTACCATATAAAAAAGCGCCTCTTCACAAAGGCAAAGCTCAAACATTCACCTGAGTCATGGGATCATAAGTGAATGTACGGTTACATAAAGCCAGGTAAAAGAATGTAAGGCAAGGAATGTAAGTTAAGGAATGTAAGGAATGTAAGGTGAAGGAATGTAGGTATTGAACTCGATCTTTGATTACGTTCAAGTATAAGCCCAAACATGTTCCGACCAGCACCCCAAAGTGCATCGAAGTTACCAGAACTAACACCTAACAGTGGAACGAGCTAGCGTGTGATAAAACAGCATCTTTTTTTAATTATAATTTCTGTTCATTCTTTACACGAAACATTTCCTCTTCCCTCGATCTCTAGTTCCGCGAATACAACAATGGATGAATATTGACTTTACTCCCTCTGGCGTAGCCAAAGGGCGTTGACCGTTTACGTCATGACTCAGTCGCAGGTAGTGATGGCATTTCACCCGGCTCTTAGCAGACAGTTGTATAGTGCTAGGGTTCCGTGGATTTTTATGTGCGTCGACAAAAACTCACAGACCCCCTCTTTCTGTCGTCATTCCAAGCGCTTGCGCGCCTGACCCAAGTAGCGCAGGTTTGGCCAATCATTGGCCAATGGCTGGAAATGGTCCTATGGCCAGTGGCCAGACAGTGGCCAGTCATGGGCTGATGCCTGAGTTTTCTCTGGCCGTTGGCCAATGGCCACTGGCCATCAGCCATCGGCCAAGCATTGGCCGAATGAATGGCCACTCTTTGGCCATTGGTCAAAAGGCCATCTCCAGCCACTGGCCGATTCTGGCTGTATTTTGTGTTAACTGGGCAGTTGCCTTCCGCTTTCCAGGGTGGCGGTCCCGTCGCGGCGTGTCTAGTTTTCTCCGGCTCCTCTGGGCGGCGATAGTCGTCCACGCGAATGTATATAGAAAAACCAGAAAGACAAGTTGACGCTCTTTCATTTTCAATTTTACTTCTGTTCTCTCGTCGTAATGGGGAGGCCGCGTATAGTCTGTACTCCTGAAGAGCAACACGCATACGAAGGGCAACGGCGGGAACAGCAAACGAGAATAATAGCGGCGGCGGCGGGCGGCAAACACCACCGATGAAGATCGGCATGAATGCGTTCGTACACTCTGTTTAAAATTCTGTGTCACGTCTGTGTCGTGTGCTAAACAGCTTCCACGGTCATCCACCTCTACAGAGTGGAATGGCTCATCATTTTTTCTTCATCATCAAATATATTATTTCGGTAATACTAGCACGCTTGTTCCAGTCTTGATTATAGCATCAAACATTCCACATGATCGGAAAATTGCTTACATTATTTAATCTCTAAATTTGTTAGCCGAAATCTTGCATCAAAATAAAGGGCCCATATCACTCACCAGCATACCTTGTAAACTTATGGAGCATGTTATACACTCTTAAGCAATTAACTACCTCGTTCAAAATAACCACCTAAATTTAAATCAACATGGCTTCCACAAACACTTCTCCTGCGAATCTCAACTTGGCTTCGTCTCTGACCTAAAAAGATATTCCAACGCCTCAATTGCTACTAATGCCATTGTAATAGATTTCGCCACCGTTTACTTCAGAAACTTATGCAGGTTAATTAATTTTCGAAGAAACTTTAGTCAAATAGATTGCCTCATTTCTCCTGAATTGTGAGCAATGTCTACATTTTAACGACTTTAACTCTCCACCTCTACCAGTTCAATCAGGGGTCATCCGAATAGTGTTCTAGGCCTCTGATTCTTCCTGATATACATAATAGACCTGCTATGTTTTGTTTCTTTATCTATACGCCTGTTTGTGGATGACTGCTTTAATTACCGCCCTAATATAAATTGTGACGATTTCTGTCAACCACAATCTGATCTTGATCACGTTTCTCGTTGGTGCAATACATGGCAGATGAACATTAACGCTGGAAGAACAAAAGTAATTACGTTGAAACCCAGAACCAATCTCCACGAGGCAAAGTATACAGTGAACTCAACCAGAATAGAACAGGTGGTCTTGTTACAAATATCTAGGCCTAACGATTACCGAACACCTAACCTGGAGTTTTCACATCAAAACCGTACTAACAAAAAATACAGCGCGAACTCTGGGCTTTTAAGAAGAAATTTGCACCAAGACTCTTCACCAGAAGTAAACGCATAGCATATAAAATACTCGTCCGCTCAAGATTAGAATATGGAAGTATCTTGTGGACACCTCATCAAAGCTACTTAGTGAACCGGTCTAGAGTCCTTTCAAAATAAACGGGCACGATTCATTCGTCACAAATACTCACCCATGACGAGTGTTTCACAACTCATGTCAGAATCTAATCATTCGCCTTTGTCACGACGTAGGAAACTATCTTGGTTGCGCTTCTTTCATAATATGTACAACAACCTGCCACACCAAAACTACATATACTGTCATTCTCCTTTATACATATTTCAAAGGTGTGATCATGTAATCAAAATTTAACTATTACAATCACGAACTAATCAACATAAATTTTCTCTGCTTTCACTGTACATCAAAGATTGGAACTCACTTCTTGAAAACATCGTAACTGTTAAGGACCCACTTTTATTTTGTTGTACGTGCAAAATGCTTTTGGTAGTGCGACCATATGTGCTCACATGCCTCTCGTTTTTTACAGGTTTACTGCAGACTACCAACAAAGTGCTGCCATCCAAACATTTAATGTAGACTAAAGATAATGCAATAACTTTTTTTAACTAATCATGTAATACATCATTCCGATGTTCTTGAAAGTAATTAAACTTGAACTTGAACCTAAAGTACAGATGCAGCCGACGCTGCAAACAAGAGGGACAAATCAAGCAGCGTCAAAAGCGAACACACTGGACTTTTTGTTTATGCTTGGTTTAGCGATGATCGAACACGTACATAAACATGACGAAAACCATGATGGTGCTCATTTGATTTCGATTTGGTTTCATCGGCTCGTAGCGTCAGACGGCGTCTGAGGTTAAGGTGAATCAAAGTATAAGAAAAAGATTTAAGGATTTAAGCGTACTTTCTTTAGGTTTTAGCAAGAACGTAGTTATGAGTAATGTAACTACGTTGCCCATTACTCGAGGTAAGTAACCTAAGTACGCTACCCGCTCCTGTTGTTGAAAAGGTAACGAGTATGTTACTAAGTTACTAAAGAAAGTAACGCGTTGCCGGTAACGCCGTTACTTGTAACACGTTCCCGCCAATGCTGCTAAGGTGGAAGCGGTGCTTCACTCTTTCACAGGTAGAGAAATGAATTTCGACAAATATTAATGCGGTCATAAACTCGATTTGTGACAGGTGTTGTGCATGGTTAGCTATGCCATGGCAAGTTCGAAAACGAGCCTCTCGGCCAGAAGCCGACGGTCGACTAAAAACACACCGACTATAGCACAAAGTAAATATTCCAAGCACCAGATCGGTCTATCTATTTCGTTTCGATAGTGCTAACACACAAAATTTTATAGATACGTATTTTCTTTCGTATATCAAGCTACTTTAGCCCTTTGCCGAGAGCGCAGTCGCTCTCGAAGAGGAAACAGGAGCTCGGTTCAGACCAGCGACGACACGCTAACCTAATCACTGGTTCCAATAACTACCAATAGTCTTTTATACTGATAATTTGAAGAATAAAAAAATGTCGGTTGGTCAGTGACCACCTCGTCCGTAAACAATGTTACAAATATGGTGCTGCGTTTACACCAGTACTGTTGTTCCTATATTCTTGACAAACATTATAAGGAATGAATCTCTTGCTCAGAAGTAACGGTGCACAGAGTAATGTTTTGCGACAGTCTATAAAACAGCCTCCCCATAAATTCCCAGTAGCCATGTTCTCGCTTCGCCGCATAGACTGTCCAGCTTAGCGCAAGCGTGTCTCCATAACAACCGCATCGTCCCTACACCGTATTTCCGCTCCCTGGTCGGTACTTTACGCTGAAACGGCCACTCGTCACGACCGAAGACGGCATGAGAATCATGCAACCACCGAGCACACACAGGACTACGAAGAAGACGTTCTCAGCGTCAAGTAGGAGCGAAGCGGCAAATCTTCTTGGATGGCGAAACCCATGCCACTGAACCGGCCGAAAGATCGCGTCGAGCGGCGGATCCGGTGACGACGAGCGGACGCTCGTCGCCAGCTCGTTAGGCCTATCCTCGGAGCAGTCCACGTCCACGCACACACTCGCCCTGTCCGGCGCACGCACGTTAACCATGCACACCAACAAGGGAACACGAGAAGAGCGCACGACACATGGCAAAAACGGCAAGTTCCGGATCGCCAAAATGAGCGTCCTGCGAACCCGACTTGTTCCAACCGTGCTTGTTGTACGATGCTGCGAAGCGTCTTTATTATAGGAAGGCATATTTTTAAAATGAAATATAGTAAAAGAAAAGAACTTTTCTTGTTTTGGAAAAGCATTTTTAGTACGTGCTACGTGGCCATTTTCATCCCAGTTAAAACCAAAATGAAAATATAGACTCTTCCAAAATTATGCAAACGGGAAAGATGGTCAGAAGCCGCATGGCCAGTGCATCAGGAATGGCTGCGCTCGCGGCAGCACTGGCTTCAACGACGTGCTGGAACGGAGGCTGCGATTGCTATAAAGTCAGCTCCAACGCTTATACATGCCCCCCTGTACAACATTAGGTGCTTCAAATGTGTGTGGACTTGTGCATGCCTCCTACTGCGTTGCCGAAACAACACGCGCGTCGACTTACGCTGGCGATCGGCAATGTGCAAAGTAGACGCCGCCATCTTGTCCGAAGCGTTTCGGGTAGTAAGTAGCCAGTAAAAGAGCGGTAACGGTCAGAAGAAGGTAGTCACTGCTCCATTTACTCACTTTTTTACTACCCATCCGGCGTTTCAGGTCGAAAATAATTGGTGAAAAGAAGTAAGAGGGTCAGCAAAAAGGTAGTGGCTGCTGCAGTCTACTGCTTTTTTAACAGCTTATTTTAAGAGTGCGTGAAGATTGCAGCCTGTCGCAATCCTGGAGCGGGATTCGTTCGCGGTACTACTCGCAGCAGCAAGCTCATCATGCACCCCGAAGAAGCTGGCGTGATCGTGAAGCGGGCACAGATGCTGCGTGGCGGACATCTTAAATTGGTTCCCGTCTCTGGCCTCCTCAAAACCTCGGAAATGCTCGATTCTCGAGAGACCCATGTTTGCGCACAGCGATACGTGCGTTACGTTTCTCGCAAATGTCACAACATAGCGCGCCTCCGCCTAGCTTTCTCAGCTCCGTAAATTCATCGCGAGCAGCAGCGCATGCGCAGTAGTGGCGCCGCTCTTGCGTGTTGAAGGAAGCGAAGTCTAACCGGACGCGCCTCTGGCCGGAAAACTTGAGTAGTACAGCCATGTGGAAGCAGAACAGTGGTGAGGCAGCACTGAGCTGACGTAGCTCTATCGCTGTGTCACGTTGGGCTGTGGCTTGCGTTCTTCCATAGCCCGATAGAGCGGCTTCTTTGCGGCCACTCCCACATACGTGAATAATGCAGCATGCATCGCACGGGTGCCCAGCACCTGCTTAGGACAGAGACCTAAGATGTATCAAGCTCACATCCTGTGACGGTTGCTTTCAACGGAAATCCGGCTTGCCTGTGTCCCGATAGCCACAGTGACGCTTATTGTTAACGCGTTTTACGTTACACGGTGCCCCGCGCTTTGATTAATAAAAAATTACAAAAAGAATCAAGTGCACAGGCCGTGTGCTGGGTAAACACTGACCTCTGAGAAAACAAACCGGACAGTGCTTCCCCTCGCCATAACGTAACGGGAGAGCCAAAATACCTACTAAAAACTCTATTGTTCCACGGAAGCTTAATTTCTGACATTCTTTCCGAAACCAACATAGGTATGTTAAGTGCTAGTTATGTAATAAATATTTAGCAACTGAGAACGGAGCATGTAAACTGCTCTTTAGCATCGATTGTTGTACATGGGGAGCATCTGCTACCGGCGCTCTCAACTAATTTTTGAAACGTTTACAAATCGCGTATTCCAAAACACATTGGACTTGCTCTGAATATTTGTGATGTTTGTTAGTTCTTGCAATTTGTTGCTGATTTTCTTATAGCAAACGCTGGAATTATATTACGTTAGTTTTTAGCAAATCTAGATTTTGTTTATAAGAAAATATTGTATGACAAAGCCTGACGCCGGAGCATACACAGGTTACACAAGCATTTTACCGAAGCAAACAAGAACATTTACAAAACATTCAACACTCAAAATACGTCCTGAGTGAGATCATGTTTCGAAGAAGCGGTGCACAGAGCAGGTGATGCGTGCGTAAAAAGAGACCCTTGAACGATAATGTGGAACGCTGCGAAGCAGTGTCTTGCGGATAATAATAATTAATTACCTTACCGCAGAAAACTTCTAGCAAACCAGCTAATGCTTACCGTCAGGCACAAAATACAGCAAACAAAGTTTTACCGTCAAGCTAAAAAATAGGTTCAATATGTTTCGTCGAAAGGGTAAATGAACAAAATGATTTCTAGCTTCCTTGACAACCGTAAGAAAAGTTCTCCAAATACTATAGTAATATGTGTGCCATTGCAAACATTTAGCGACCTAATGCATATAAATAATCTCTGAAGAGTACTTCGCCGGTGATACCACAGTTTGTTCTTGCGTAAAGACAACCGGACATACAGCGCATCGTGTAAGGAAAACACGCGTGTTTGTGTAAATGCTTTCAAGGTTCATATTTCTTTGCATTATACAACACAATTTCTACTTTTGTGATAATTATCTAGTTTAAATAAAGCTAGTAAAGCTTAATTTTATAAAGCAACATATGCTTACTGAGGCTATTTGTATGGCTCCATATGTAAACACTAAACCTTTTTCACGTGCTGCCTCACCTCTGGAACTCACATAGCTTCGGGCTTAATTCCGATAATATCATTATAGATGTACTATCAGGCTCGAATGGAATACGTACAGTAACGGAACTTCCAGCACACCGCCGGAGCAGCGTCGAAGCTGAGGTTGTGCTTGGCGAGGTTCAAACAGATCGGAGTAAAACGCACACCCTGGCGGCACCCTGTTCTCCACTCGCAGTTTATTAGTTTTCCAGAGGCCTACAAGAGGCGCAGCATGATTCGGCGGCGACGCGATCCAATATTCATATTCCATTCGAACCCAATAATACCTCAATCCCAAGAACCTTTTTTAATTCAGCGTCATCATATATATATTTTACTCAATCCACGGTTTGAATAACCGCATTTCTGACACTTCGGGTCTACTCTTTGTTTTATTTTTTTGCTTTTTACTGTGCTTAATCCGCGTTCTCTGATCGGCTCACGGCCCCGACCAAAACTGAAAAAAAATCGAAAAAAAACCTAAACCTTAAAATTATCGTCTTCGACGCAAAGGGCGGAGATGACCGATTCAGCCTGCGCAGTCTGCCACGCTACGAAGGAGCACCACGACGGCGAAGCCAACATCCCGCATTTATCACGGCGCAAAGCCGCTTCGACACACCTGAAGTCGAGGGGCGACGTAGCGAACGCAAGCGCAGAACCGCCGCATAGCGCAGTCACGCGGGGCGGAAGACGAGCACGTTGGATAGAGCAGCCTACGGACGCGTGACACGCTATAAATTTTGGGTGCGGGGGAAAATACACGCAACTCGTCGAAGGGCTTAATCAAAATTCTTAAAACCTTCGATCTGCAAAGCCAGTCATCACAGTAAAATGAGGTCGAGCGCTTGCGGCCTATCGCAGCACTTGTATAACCGACAAAAACTAATCTATGAATCGCACCCAAAGTGAAACACTCCATTTTCAATACAGCAAAACAAATTATAAGAGGTGTTATTTGTACAAATAAATTACATAAAACATGACTGACACTCGTTGCGTGACCACAGCGTGCTATATTTGGCGTGCTATACGTTCCTTTTTGAATTTGGAGGATTTCTTTAGCTTTATATCAAAAATATTTTGTAGGTATTTTAAGTACAATAAATACGTCGTGGTATCAATAAAACAGACTGCTACTTTTTTAATATTTTTTTAACTAGAAGACGACATGTAGGGTATTTTAAATGTTATGGTCAGTAAACCAGAACCTGAACTATATTTTTTTCTTTATATCATGGTGCCTGGAGTTTCACGAAAAATAACGCCATCGTCGTTAAGCAAATTGAAAGAAAAAGTTTCACGTTAAATTTATTTTTTGTCATAAATATTCACCTTATTATATTGCCTTTTTATCGATATCATGTTTTTTTAAATTTATAAATCGAACGCAATTGTTGTTTAAATCCTTCCAAAACCTAGAGCTTTGTTGTGAGCACTTGTTTCATCTAATCATTTTCAGATATGTTTTAATGAGGTGCTCAATCAATTAACTTGAGCACTGAATAATAATTATATATTGAATCACCATGTACAAGCATGGTAGGAGCTGATAAAAAAGCTGTCTAAGCAACTTGCCTCCCCACCTCCCTCTCCCCCTCCCCTTCGCCCCCTCAAAAGGTACACAGCAGTGGTGATCAAACAAAAATCAATAAATGAAAATACTGTACACAATGAATCATATAACACAATACTTGAGACCAAAACCCAAACGTGTAGCCCAGATATAGAGAAAGCATCGAGCATATCAATTTACATAAAGATCCCCAAAAAGTCGGAGTTTCAAACCAAGTTTCTTCTCGAAAATACAAATTGGACTGTGTTCTTTGCTTGGAATATATCAAGCGTAGTATGGCAGCCCAGGCAGCAATTTTGCTCGAAAGCCTCCACTTTCGAATAGCTATTCAGCTTCCGTAAATAAAGATGCTTGACTAATTCGGGTGCTATTTGAAAAACTAGATAGCCGGTCTGGGTTAAAATAGTTTTCGTACTGCAGTTGTAAAAGCATTTTCTTCGACAGTCGGAGAAGTTTAATAAAAACAAGAATAATTACAAAATCAACCTGCTAAGAAGACAGGCGTCCATATTACTTCCTATATGGTTTTAGTTTCGGCGCTCAGGATTGATGTGTGAAGAAACATCCTGGAAAATACATATCATCTGGCATATTAAAACTACTATCCATGAATATGGCACGTATTATCGCTTTTGTAAACTGCGCAGATTTCATAAATATACTCGCTGATATACTTGCTGCTATAAGCAATCATGTTCGCTATGTCCGTAACAACGAGCGAATGGCTCACCTCCTACTATCTGCCTTTTCTACAACAGTCATGCCATTTTTTTAGCACAAATAATTTGACAAACGAGCACATTTGTGTTTGTCAAAACATTAACAAGGAAAGGAATTGCTAAATAGTACAGCTGATACAATCCCAGACGCAGGACTAAAAAAAATATCAGTTCATTGCACTGTTTCTCCCATCTTTTGGTTTGGGTTTCGTCTCAGGTTTTGTAAATGAAAGATGGTGCAACTCCTAAATAATTGGTATAATATCCAAGAAATTTGTACATGTTATAAATCGGATGAGAGGACGACAAAACGGGACACGCCCAATGCCCGGTACGACATCCTTGACACGCCATTTATATCACATCCCCAATAGAAAATCCTGACCGTCGTGAAGGGTGGCCACCATAAGCTGTTAAAAAAACTCACTTATAGAATGCATTAAAAAAATAAAGCTCTATAGAAATCTAAAAAACGCTTACTCAGAATTAAAACAAAAAATATATATATATCTTCTAGAATGTGATTTCTAAAGCGTTTCGGGCTATACAAAAGAAAGGCAGCACCTATGAGTTTTATCTTCAAGCACCTTGACCCAAAAAGATAAGGTCTTCACGTTTTTGTATCCCTTTGAGGAACGAATTCACCTTAGTATATAAAACCTGGGCTGTTCTAACAATGCCTTCTTGAGACCTCTCTTTCCTAGAAAACATCATTTGAAGATGCCAGAAAAAGTCTACGCACGCTAACAATTTCCGACAGACGTCAGCCACGTTCACAGCCGGAAGCCAAACGATATGACAGAAGCCCAAGCTGTATCCGGTAGCAAGTTTTCCAAGCGAAAAACGGCCAGACAAAAAAGGATCCATAGATAGCGCTAAAAAAATTAAAGTATCGCCGGATGCCTACAAGTTTCCAGAGCTTCGGAATTTGAAGGAATGGCTCGGTCTTTGTATCTGCGGTGCCTTTATGCTCGACTGTCCTCTCCAGCGTTCGCCACTCGAAGCAGCTTCACCGTTCAAAGCAGCCTGAACAATACATTCCAGACGTGCGCCTTTTTCGGCTCTGCCAGTTTGACCAATGTGGCTGTTTCATAGTTGAAGAGTCATGAAAGTACCTGGATCCTCACCCAGCGGAAGGTGACTAAGTTCTTCAAGTGAGCCACCAGCGTGAGTGAGTTCATCGTTTATGCGCCGGTTGGATTAAAAAGAACGTTTTAGTCTGTATGATTAGATCAGCCTTGAAGTTAGTACGCCTCAACGGGTTATTTGTCTCTTAACTGAAAATGAGAAATTTAGCCAGTGCAGTACAACCACTGACTTGGGGTGTGTAACTTGAGCCACGCAGTACTGATTACATGAACGCATGGCGGTACGAGGCTCATTCCAATCGAAACGAGCAGGGGTGTGGATCGAATGCGGGAGGTTATGACGCACAAGTTTCGCTCCACGCTCCGAGCTGAGACGCGTTAGCCCACGCGGCCAACGATCCCACTCCTACAGTGCTCCTTCCTCCTCCCTCCCTCCCTCCCTATTTGCCTCTTTTTCACCTCCACCTTCCTAGACACGTGACGCACCAACCCAGTCTCTCAAAATTGAAGATACATAGGTTTCTCACCTCCGGAACGGCTGTTTAATGACATACACACAATTGAAACAATCGCCCCTAAAAACTGCTTTTCATGCTTTGTAGGACTTCAATAGAAAAATTCGCTGCCAATTTTTTTAAATTGTATTTTTATTACACTCGTTTTCGTACCAGCGTCTTATTGCGCATTAAAGCTCACAAATAATGCCGTTCATTATCTAGTCAATCTACTTTGAATTATAAGCTCCCCTAGAAACTCATCTTTTTCGCTCTTCACCAATATTTCGTGCCCGAAGCAACTGTAACGCTTTACTTGCCGAAGTGCGAAGCATTTCAGTACGCTCATCCTGCACCATCTCACACCACACACAAACGCCTGTGACTTCCCTTTAACTATCATACTACGAATATCAGGCTTCGTGTGACACACGTGGATATGTGACGTTCTTTAGGCTTCATCCAAGGAAACATACACATATGTTGATCAAGAACCACATCACAATCAAAACCAATAGAACCACCAATAAACAAGACGTAAAACAATCTACAATCAACCGTACAGCTAGCGCAGAGACCGGCGATCAGCTGAACTAGTAATTATTGTTTACCGCGTTTTTAACCATCGCCGGACTTAGCGACTCCTGCAAGATGTCGCTTGCATAACAACCCGGCCAAGAAATGAATGTAGCAATTTGATCTTTCTGGAAGTAAAGAAGATGAGCATTACAGCTACACATAAATGTAATATGCAATCTGCAAGCAGACTGCAATGCTCTTTCTAGAATTCGCCAAATAATAGTATCAGGAATATTACATTCTAAGAAAGAAAGACTGTAACTTGAATTAGACGCGATAACATTATCCGCTCAGACCGACCTATGATAGCTTCTACCAGACAACCAAAAGGTGAGCCGATGCCGCTGGTTCAAGCGAAAAGTACACCTGGTTTCGATTTCAGAAATTGAGTCTTGTAGGAAAGTAAGATTCACACAAGGTATCAAAAAAGTTT
The DNA here is from genome assembly GCA_037355805.1 of Ixodes ricinus. Taxonomy (NCBI): domain Eukaryota; kingdom Metazoa; phylum Arthropoda; class Arachnida; order Ixodida; family Ixodidae; genus Ixodes; species Ixodes ricinus. The sequence continues at coordinate 43,339 of JAZHYW010033928.1, read as the reverse complement.
AAAGTAGGAATTAATTTCAGTCAAGATCAAGAGCAACCAGACTTAAAAAAAGAACACCAAAACAAATACAGAATAATCAGAGGGCAAAAATCAAAACTGAGCAGATGGACGCCAACAACGAGAATGCCGAAGATGAATTCATCGCGGAAGAAATTAATTATTAATGAAAAAAGAAAAGCAAGGACGGATACAAGTACAAAGTGAAATCCAAAGTAGATAAAACACAAAAGACAATATAAAAAGCTAAAAATAGCAAAATCATCAGAAATGAGGTTCAGAAATTGAGCGAATCGCTCTAATAGATAAAAAGAAAAGTACAGAAAACAATAAATAAATAAATAAATAAAATGGCATAAAACAAACTCATTTATAAACAGTACAAATAAGAAACACTCCAAACAGGTAAACAAGAAAAGCAAGCGCTAACGAAAAACCGCCGATCAGTCGAGGATCAAAATCTCTTCCAAGCTTCAGCACACGTTGAGACCGTCATCATCTATTTTATAAGAGAGCCGAAAAGGAATTCTCAGCATTCCCCGCTGGAGCCAAATCCTTGTCTCAAATTCTACCAAGATCCCAGCAACCAAATCCAACCAGAGTCCTACAGCAGATGGCTTGTTTTTATCTGGATTCTAATTGGACTTGGACGTCAAACAAGAGTGTACCTGTTCGTTGCATCGACTCCCTTTTGAGACATTCTCATCGTTAATACGTTGAACAGACGAGGCAGCAATCAGACATGTTAGCTTAAAAGCTTATGACTCTTAATAATTTTTATCATATTGTTGCGCCGAAGATTAAGCTGGACACTGACAGGGTTTTTATACGTGCCGTGGTTTTCATTTGAACGGTGACTTCTAAGAGCTAAACTACCCATGACACAGTTTCCGGCTGGAAATGAATTTTCCTTTCGCCCAAAAACAGCCGGTCAGAATTGGTGGGTTTCAGTCGCGCTCGCTCTCTTTTCCATACTCGGCACGTGTCGTTCGAACTATATCGTTCCAAATGTATTCAAAGTCGTGGGTCATCTAGGGCACCCATTCAATATTAAAAATATAAAATATTATGAACCCAATTCTTGTGGCCTCCATAGAGCTGCAAATACGATGACTGGATAAAATTATTGCACAGATAACATGAAGTATATGGCTACGTCATTCTCTATATGGCGACGTATTGCGGGCTGGCAGATGCGGCGGCGGCACGCAGGACCAATGTTACGACGGACGTGGGGCTGCTACTTCGGAACTGTCGTTCGTGGTACCGGTCAATCGATCTTTCGGGCGTAGAACGTCGCGCGTAAGGAGACTGTAAGCAGGACGATAAACGGTGCACTTTACTACGTCGTGGTCGTCGGCGTCGTCTTCTTACACGGCGATGAAGCGGAGAAAAAACAAAACACAGTCGGATTACAGTGTACTAGGATACGGGTTAGTGTTTGGACCGGCGCGGCTGGGGAAAGGGAGCTTGTGAGGCTGCGCGTGTAGACAGCAATCGCAGGGCTGGAATCGCAAAATCAAATTGATGTGTGTATGTTTATACAGCCGGAAGTTAGTCTGTCTCAGCGGGCGTCTGGTGTCTCAGCTGTAGATGAGCAATTTAGCCAGTGCGGTACAACCGCTAGCCTGGGGTCTTTTAACGTGCACCGCGCAGCAGTGATTACACGACCGCACGCCGGCACGATGCTCATCCAGATCGAAACGGGCAGGGGCGGGGATTGAGCCCAGGATCCCTGGGTTCTGCAGCGTGAGCTTTCGTGAGCATTGATTGACATGGCTGTATCATCTGAGGATCTTCTTACAACAACTGATACTTCTTTCACATTTCGTATTGCGCTGCCCCATCAGTTCGCGTGGATGCCAGCATAAGGCTCTGTTTACGGGCTTAAGGCGAGTTGTTTGTGCTCGACCTGCTTAGGGCAGTTAAGAGCAAGAGTATCATGGTGGCTAGCGCAGTTTACGCGGTTTGGCCCTTCTGCATCACAGGTGCTTCAACTGTGTTTCCCGCCACACCAATTGCACATTGCTTCTTTGAAGCTAGCTACAGATCTTGTGACCGTATCGGCCACAGTCAGAGCATTGCAGAACGACGCTTTTCGAACAGAAATACCTGATAGCTGACTCGAGATATTAGGGCAAAACAGGCAGTGTAGTTGACGCAAACTCAATTTTGACTACAGTCGAATTACCCAGTCTGCGCGCATGAAGTATAGGCGCCGGATCAGCGCATAGTTCAGTTTTTAGTAGCGTGTCAGTGATATCTTGGTCCACACCAAGATATTACTGACACGTGATATCTTGGTTCATAAGCCTTCAGTCGCACTTTGCATAGAGGTTACCTTGAGTAAAGACGTCGTAGTTTCTGAATTTCTGGTGTCGACTGCTTTTAAATTGAGGCGCGTATAGGGGCGAATCAAGACGATAGAGTCCTGGCATTCTTCCTCGAAAGCCTTAGTAAGCCTTGTTAAATTGAGATTAGTAATATTGACAGTTGGATATGTTGGAACAAAGATGACCGCAAAACTGTTTTCTGAAGTGGCGTTGAAAATAGTTGCTCCTCTTGTGAGTCACCACTGGTCTCGCTTTGGCGGGGTCGTTTTCTTCACACTAAGGTGAATCCGCTTTTGTAGTTTATGCCCTTGTTTGAAGAATGGTATATAGTTTCGATGTTGTCGTGCGGCTCAGGCTGTGCAGGGGCGACTGAGTCTTGTAATGAGGAAACACTGAGTTCAACTCCATTTCATTCTCCGGATGCTTGCCTGGTTGTGCCGTGCATGCGTGATACTGGGTGCTTGGTGGTTGATAAAGGGGAAGAGGATTATTCTGCTGACATTGTTCGGTGCCTTTTCCTGGTTGTAGCCTGATAGGAGGGGAGTGCGTGCGCGGAAGCACTCTGTAGGTTTCAGCGTGCTGATTTGTTGATTTGCAAGATATTTAACTGAATAAATATTCCCGGAAACAAATTTCTGAACTCACTGAATCGTCGTCGTCGTTTCCAACCTTTGTTTACTATTTTCCGTGACTTCATCGTTGTAAAACAAATCTATTTCTTTTGTGTCGCGTTATTCAAAGCTAAGTAACCTTAGTAGTTCCTTTCGCATTGATGCAAATAGGATTACTTTACTATGACATGTATATTGAATTTTAAAGGGTTTTCTTCTTCTACGTTATCTGGTAGAAACCTTAGCTTATTTTTTGTCCTTCCCTTTCTGTTGCATTAAATGTCAGTTGTCAGTAGCGCTCCCAGTCTCGGGAATTTCGGGAGCTACTGTGCAAGTGCGGCGAGCACGCGCAAAGCAATTTGGTCTGGCGATCCTGGCGCGAAATAGAGCAACATCTATTTCTCGCCGGGGCCGCCTAAGCGCGCCAGCCGCCGCCGCTTGCGCTGGCTACGCCGAGGCACCGGGCTGTAAAGTGTCGGCTCTTCAACAACGTGACGTAACGTGGTGCGCGTACAAGCTGCGAAAAGTTACATTGGACTAAATGGAGCTATTTAGTGTCCCTTTAGAGTCATATTTTTCTCCATCAACCACCTTACTATGAACGCCATCAACATGACCCGTCGCCCTTGGCGTTTTCTTTTTCGTTTTTTTTTTTGTTTGCTTCTGTCAGTTTGAATGTGGTCCTCCGCGCACGCATTAAAAGCACGTCATAAATTTAACCTCAGAGGTGGCGAAGGTGCGTGGCAGTTTGATTGAGATACGTAAGATGGCGGAGTGCGGGAACGTTTTTGCGTGCCTCCGCGTTTCGTTCTACCTTTCCGTACTCGCAAGCCTTCGCCGGCAATTCCCTGCAATCTAGACTATTGATGAACGTCTGGCGCACCTGCCTGTGCCTCTTGGGCTGCACATCGCAATCGCCTGCCCCCGTGATACCGGTTTTACCGTGACTCTCGCTAGGCCTACTGGGGCTGGAAAACGACTGCCCTCGGAACCCGTTCGATACGCTCTCTCCGGCAGCCCCCCGTCACCTTGCTGCTTCTCCTCACCGGAGACGTTCCTTCTAATCCTGGGCCGCGGCCCACTTGCCCCCGCTATTGCCGGCCAATCCTTGAGAATGTGGCAGCACTGCAGTGCGACGGATGCGATTCCTGGCACCATCGCAAGTGTGAGCTGCTGTCACTTAAAGCCTACCGGAGACTCTCCTCTTCTCCCGCCGAATGGTTCTGCGGAATCTGTACTCCCACCCCTGGATGACGATCTTTTTCCTCCGATTCCGAGCAGCCACTCTGCGGACGCCGCTCCCCAGCAGTGTACCTTGTCGCCAGCCCTGGTCGGCCATTCGCCTGAAAGCTCCCGTATTGCAGTGCGGTTTTCAAACGTCCGCTCAGTGAAAAACAAAACACTTGATTTTCAAGTGTTATTCGAGGCGGATCCGGACACGATCTTTGGTCCTTGCGAAACATGGCTCGACCCGTCTGTCAACGACGGCCAGCTCATCGATACCACCAGGTATGTCGTCTACAGGAGGGACCGTGCGTCGTGTGGGGGGGGGGTTGGGGGGTGTTGATCGCTGTGCCCCGCCAACTGCCCTGTTGTCGGAGACGCGACCTAGAGTCGGAGGACCTTGAGACTGTTTTTGTTGAAGTCGTACATCGGAAGGGCAAGATGGTGCTCTGCTGCGTGTATTGTCCGCCTGCCACGCGAACTGCCTCTTACGATCTCTTAGGGCTGCGCATGTTGACGTTTCGGCTTACTCCTGTGTCTGCGTCTTTGGTGATTTTAATGCCCACATAGACTGGTCCGACCTCTCTGCACCTGTCCCGCTGAGCTCGCATGACGATGCGCTCCTGGATGTCATGGAAACGTCCGGTTGTGTTCAGGTGTGCAGTGAACCCTCGTACACGTCAATCACAAACAAAGCTTCCTTCCTAGACCTCGTGTTCGTAAGCAACCTTCCCCTCATAACTGACTGTTCCATCCAGCCGAGTCTGGCTGGGTCCGACCACAACGCCATCCGCTTCTCGAGCCTCTTGACGCTACCGAAGTCTGACCTTTATTCCAAAATGGTTCGGAACTTCTCCAAAATGGACCTAGCGCACCTCAACAACCTCCTGCATTTCGCTCCTTGGAGTCTGGTCCTCGACACCCCATCTGTAGATGATGCTTATGACATGTGGCTGGACATGATGAGCGCCATTGAGGCAGATTGTGTGGCTTCCAAGCATCTGTCCGGCCGTCGGAGGACCCCTGGATCTCCAAAGATACTATACGCCTCTCCGACAAAAAAAGGAAACTCTTCAGAAAAGCCAAAAAGACTAATCGTCCAGACGTCCTTACTGCAGCACGTAAGGCACAACGAGAGCTGAAGAAGTTGCTGTATACGGCCCACAAAGAGTACCTGCGCAGTGATTGCCGAGGAAGCTGCACGCTCTCCCAAGCTTTTCTGGGCGTATGTGAAGAGCAAACGCAAGTCTCTCCTCTGTCCCGGAGTTCGAAAAGGATGGCTCTGTCCTCAGTGACCCAAAGACTATTGCCTGAACTGTTTAGTGACCATTTCTCTTCTGTGTGGGCTCCTAATGCTGACTTAGATGTGCCTCTACCTCTCGGCACTCCTAGTACCCAAGCATCCGACTGTGTTCTACCTGCCAGGCCAACGATCACAGAGGACGACACTATGGAGGCGCTGCGCTGCCTCAACGTTTCCCAAAGCGCAGGACCCGACGGCATCCACCCAGAATTCCTGCGAGCCTGCTCCACCAGGTTATGCCCGGTCCTCACCCAGCTTTTCGGGAACTTCTTCTCGGTGGGTAAGGTGCCAGGACAGTGGAAACGTGCCACAGTGACACCTGTGCACAAAGGAGGCAAGGCACCAATTGACACTACATCATCATACCGCCTCATCTCCACGACCTCTGTAGTTTGCAGGACCATGGAACGCGTAATAAACAAGAAACTGCTTGCTCACTTTGAGCAACATAATCAACTGACAGTGCATCAACACGGCTTTCGACCCGGTCGCAGCTCCGAGTCTACCCTGGCTGTTCTTGTCCACACTGCCAGTGACTATATGGATGGTCGGACTCCCTCTGTGCTTGTTCAGTTGGACTTCCGGCAGGCATTCGACAGAGTAGACCACAAGATCCTCATAAGCAAGCTCTCTGCCTTTGGTCTTTGTGGGGAACTCCTTAACTGGTTAACTGACTTTCTACATGGGTGTACTCAGCGTGTTGTTTTTCGTAGTGCTGTGTCCTGATACAGTTGAGGTCTTGTCCGGTGTGCCCCAAGGCAGTGTGCTTGGTCCAACCCTCTCAACGTGTTTATCAATGATGTTGTGGCGCCACTACAGTGCAAGCCTCTGCTTTACCCAGACGACCTTGCGCTCATCCTTCCCATCTCCGACCCTCTTCACCAGCAGCAGCTCCAGCAGGACCTTGAGGCAGTATACGGCTGGTCCTGCCAGAATAGGCTACCCCTAAACGCTGCACAAGTGCTCGGCCATGATGTTCTCCTGTGCCCAACGTCCGCTGCCCCCCCCTGACCTGTACCTCAACGGTGCTACCCTCAACCGGAAGCCAAGTGCGAAGCTGCTTGATGTCACTTTGAACCCTCAGCTTCGCTTCTCTGCACACATTGGGGAGACGACTTCGAAAGCGCGCCGACAGTTGGGTTTCTGTCTCCGTGTGTCTGAAGGGGCTGGACCCGAGAGCTTGCGGCAGCTCTTCACTGCACTCGTGCTCCCACAGCTGGACTACTGCAGTCCAATATGGAACCCACACCAAATGCACCTTGCGGCGGCGTTGGAAAGTGTGCAACGTCGGGCTGCCTACGCCATCCTGAAGAGGCAGACGCACTCCAACTTAGCCCGTTACCGGGACACGCGAACTGTTGATATACTACAGGCCGTCGGGCAGCAGCCTCTAGGTCTACGAGGAGCGCTGGCCTCTGTGAGACTCTTGGCTAACATTTTGATATTTCAACCGGTTGTGCTCCCTGGTGCTTTGCGTCAAAACCGGTCGGGCATCTTGCAGCCATTGTTTGGAAGGACGGCGAGACACCGTCAGTCTTTCGCAGTGAGGGCCATTGCGCACTGGCGCTCACTGCCTACTAGCCTCACCCAGTGCCCGCCCACGTCACATGAACAAATGAAACTCTTCCGTCGAGAGGTGGCCAGTCATCTCCGCCACTCGGTGTCATAATCCTTGTTGCATATGTACAGTCGGGGCGGGATGGGGCGCGAGCGGCCGGTCGACGGTTCTTGTGGCTCTGCCGGCGCTGCGCTGGGGCTTGGAGCGCGCCGGGCTGGCGTCGGGCACATCCGAGTAGGATGTGTTCGGCCCTAGCTCGGCGGGTCTCGGGCTTCGGCATGGTGCTGGGGGCCGTCGGCCTGCTGTTTGTGGTTCTTTCCGTTTCCGACTGCGCATAATGTTTTTGTTATTGGTGTTTACTGTCTATCTACCCCTTCCTCTTTTTTGTTGTTACTAGTGTTTATTTTTTATGTACCCCCTTCCCCCCTTTTTTATTTATCTAGTTTGGGTGTTGCAGGCCATCTGGTATGGGCCTTCGGCCTTTCTGCCGCACCTCCGTCTCTCCAGAGTCGAAATAAATGAAATGAAATGAAATGAAGACGACGGTAGTCTTCGGCGTAACAATATTAGAAAAAAATTAATAAATGACAAGCTTTGAATCTACGACATAACTGATGGTTGTCTCGTCTGTGCATAGCATTCACCTGAAGCTTCTATCAATGATTATGTCGATGTGAACAAGGTCAGTCATTTTCACTTGTTTATTTAGCCAGTTCATTTATCAATACAGCTTACGAAATGTCATACGGAATGATATGTAAGTTATTGACTCAAAATCGTTGCTTCATCAGTTGGTTCAGTTGCAGATATATATAAAAAATAAGCACTTCGTTAGCTACACTCCCAGTATAGCTATATTAAAAAAATGGCAGCAAATATTTTGTTGAAACTTCTATAATGCAAAAAATGAAATATTTAAGTTGAAATAGTTCAAATGTTTTAGAAGACATTAAACCATTGTTTTGGAAAATAAAGAACATTTAATGAAAACACTTGCCGTAGTGTTGGAAGCTCATGCAATATTGCTTTGCTCTGTCGCGAAACGTTTAAAAATTTCGGGAGCGCAGAAAATTGTGTTCTGTGATTTCAGAAAAAGCTTCAGATAACTGGCAACCATGATTTTAAGCCACAATATGAGAAGTGTGGTTGCTCTGAAGCGTAGCTTATTTAGTGGCCCTATCATAGATGAAACCACGCGCTCGCGCCAGTAGCTTTGACAGCGTTGTGTGCTAAGAATGATCACTATGATCATGCTTAAAACTTAATACATATATTGAGAATTGTTTTTCTTTGAGTTTCATCGATATACTCGCCTTTGTCACCTCGTGTTAACATTGCGAGGAACCTGAACATTTTGACTAAAATGAAATAGGCCTGCGGAAGACAGAAACAAATAATTACTTCCCAGAGAGAGGGCTAAGTAAGCGAGAAACTTACGCACCACATGCTAAACACCGAATTCAATTTTTATTTTGTGGCATGTAGTTTTTATTTCCTGAGCGGCGAGAACGGAGTGCTTGTAGTATGACAATTTTCGAAAAGAAGTAAACCCGCGCTTTGCGGTGTACGAGTACTCTAATATTTGAACAAAAGTCGCGCTCGTGTGGATATTCTTCGCGTTTACAAGGATCCGAATAGACCTGTCCTAAAAAATTTTGGGAGTGCCCATTGCGAGGGGAATTGTAGAGCTGTTCCCATGAATGTACGCTCGTGCCGACTCGAACGCTTCATTTATTCTGGAAGCGGCCCGATTCATTCACTCGTATCATTAGGTGATCAGACCACACAAAAACTAAAGTGAACATGAAAGGAGGTGATCACATACTCTGTTTTGCTCTCTATCTGCCTCTTCCCTTTTCTTAAAAACAAAATGTTAAGCCAACGTCAATGTCGTCTTCCAACCTTGGATATCATGGCGTGCCGTAGCATCTGAACCTTGCCTCTGACATTCTTTGTGCGCGAAGCTCTCCTCCGGTCCTTCCAAACCCTAGAGAGAGAGAGAGAAAGAGAGAGAGAGAGAGATGTGTTGAAAAGAAAGGAAGATTTAAACCCTCGTTTGTCCAGCAGAAAAAGCGTACATAGCACAGCTTCTCCAGAGTTCCGAAAGGCGGTGCTGGTACAGAGGCGGTATCAGCATCTCAAAGGTTAAGTGTGTACTCGCGGTGCAGAGGTCTTATTCTCGTTAACATTGTCAAGGCTGAGGCGAACAAGCGCGTTTAAATGCGATTTATTGAATGAAAGAATACATTTTTAAAGCAAAAAGAGACGATTAAAGTGGCGCTCAGCTCGTGCGCTGGCTCTGGCAGTGCATTTTTTAACCCTGCCTTTGCTGAGACCAGGCTTCAGACTTCTGCCAATCTAGCTCTGATTATCAGTACATAGTGGGAGAGCTTGTCTCAGGAAATTCCACTGCGTCGAAAGGGTGGAGTCCGTCAAAGACTTGACGATATTAAGGTCACGGCGAGAAGGGGTTCGAAGGGCACTTAGGAGAAACGTGAATAACGACACAACGAAACGAAGGGTAAAATTAAACACATACAAATATCACAAACAAGCGCATTCTTACTTGCCGGGCAACTAGCCAAGCAAGCCCAATCATGGTAATAATCAGGATTATGGTGGATGTGAGCCTGATGATGATGATGATGACGACGACGACGACGATGATGATAATGATAATATTTTGCGGTTGCACTACATACCGCCCCCTCGCGGCAAAAAGCGGCCACGAGCTTTTTTTTATGTTGCTCTCTTGATTAGTTTCTCCCGGTAATTGTAACGCCCGGAGGAGAGCTTTTTGAGAGCCAAGAATTTTTAAGGCCATGATCACAATGCGTCATAATGCTTCTCAATGCGTTAAACAGGCGATGGGGGTCCACATAATCTGGAAAAGGCTTATTTGCTCATTCTCGCGCGCGTCACCAAGTCATGTCCGCGGGATTGTCGTAGACTTATACGCTACCAGGAACTGTGCTTTAAATTTCCTATCGGGCCCGCTTTTTTGTTTTGGAGAATCGGTAATGGTGTGGACGTCTCTGCATATCTTTAACGTAAATCGCGCAGTGTTCTGAAAGGCAGACCTGGGAATTTACGAGAAGGTTATACCTTTGCCCAAATAGGAGCTCTCAGATTTTGAATTATAACGTTTAGCGCTATGCTCACATGCCAAAACAAATACACCGGCTATAATTAGATTTTTTTTTATTCTAATGTTTAGCACTAAGCTCATATGCCAGAACAAATACTCCAATTCTTGCTGGTTTGAAATAACATATAACTCACTTTGCAAAAAGAAAAAATTGAGCTTCACAAAATTAACAAAAAAATGTACTGTTTCGCAGCTTAACGAATGTTTAGAAGTGTCCACTCAAGCAACAAGAACAAACAAAAAAGGTAGCGGTCGCCGAAGATGGAACAAGGGGCTTTAGTGTTAACAAAGACGGACCAATGTAAGTAGGTTCTTCTTCAAAGCCTCGTACCCGTCTCAGAAAACAGACGACAGAAATTGTGAACAAAAGACGTATAACGCTAAAGCGAAGAAACAATAACAGGAGCAAAAACGTATTACGTAACATTACGCCCTCCCAGTATCCAGACAAAAAAGAAAAAAACGAAAAGCTACAGTCGGTCTATCAGGACACAAAGCCAGGACCTATCAAGCTAAGGGGGCTGATCCGACGCCAAGACAAAAGCGCTGCAGGAAAAAAAAGAAGAAGAAAGGTACAGATAGAAAGGTACAGAAGCAAGAAAGGTACAGAGGGAGGGAGAGAATGAGGGGCGGAGAAAACGAGGAAGCTTTGTGCTCCCTGGTTCTTGGAAGTTGAAGCCGAGATAGGAAATCCCGTCCGCGTGGCGGTCATGAAAAGCGTGATGTGACCGTTGGCGTAACCTCGATAAAGCGGGGGACCAGCTGCCGGCTGTCGCTTGACGTCAAACTTGTTTGAAAACAATGAGTGAAAAAAGGTAGACACTGAAACTCAAAAGAAACCGCCATTTTGCTGCGTCTTCTTTTAAATCTCTGTCGGAGCCTGAATGGAGGAATCAGTTTGATTTATACTCCATGGTTCTTCCAACTACGCTGTGCTACGAAACCAAAATAAAATACCTCAGACCAGAAATTGGTTGGGGGTAACGCCGACAGAGAACCGCACCCTAGAACAGTGATGGTTGGTTGGTTCTCGGCCTCAGTCTTGGTAGGATGAGATATCAGAGGTCTCACATTCTCTTTGATTAACCCCAGCAGGAATACACTATTTTTTTCTCATCAGGAAGCGCCTGCCAAGGTATTTCCGAGAGGATCGATGTAACTTTGAATAGCGAGCATTATGCCGGAAACTTTCTCACGTTCGGCTATGTAAGTTTAAATTCTATACCCTACTATACTTCAATTTCAGGCAAAGTATGAAGGCGGCCGACGCTACAATGCGATCAAATTAATCGAGCGGTTCCAAAAGTGTAGCTCGTCCGTTTCCCATCGCCGGCAAAACCAATCACGCAAAAAAAAAAAAAAAAAAACGACGTGGAGGGCAATGACGCTTTTGCTGTCTGGGATCGCTTTTAGCCGGTGGCATAGTTAGTTTCACCATATGTCCAGATGCAGACGAAGCTACGAGCTTTATAAGACCAATAAGGCATTGTTAGAGACGCACCGTCGGAAGGCGTCCGTTATATTTCAAATTTCTGTACAACGTGTTCTATCTGCACACTCGAAGAAGGGAAGTCTCTTCCCGAAACGTCGTGTAATAAAGCCTCTACTGCTGTTCAAACAATTTTCTACGTCACTGAACCCATCACATGCCCTGGTGGCTTGCGCTTTTAACGCTGCTTGATCGGTACCATTAGCTCGTAGCGTCGGCTGCGTGCGGATTTAAGCTTAAACGAAGTATAGCAAACGAGCGCCGTGACGATGCACTTTTGTTTGATTGGCACAGAGCCAATCAAGCAGCATGATTGGCTTTGTGCGATCGTAACATGCTCTCGGACCTAGTGTGAAATGAAATACGACAGGTTACGAATCGCAGGGCTTCGTTTTTATCTTCACGCCTCTTGCTTCATAGCTCGTTCTGGGCGTTTTTGTCGGGTAATATCACATTGTTGGGTAATCCACATGTGCAGCACTAAACGCTCTACGATTTTTTTTTTGAGTTGGCAGCGGTTGTAGAAGCTTACAAGATGCTTTAATGATTTGAAAAGTTAGTTGACGGTAAAGTTTGTTTTAGTTTGATATTTTTGTTTTAATTTCACATTGGACGGAAACTTTAGTAAGTTTCAGGGCAATAGCAATATGACTAATCAATTATGCCGGAAAAACTCTCAAAATTTTCTTTCAACATCACTCTGAGCCGGAGCATATTGCAACAAGCGTATCGGGTCCATAAACGGGAAGCGTACATGCGAATATTTTTTGTAACCCATTTGCGAATTAAAGAAAAAATATCCAAAACTGTAACGCCCCTGAAGTAGGTTCTGGTCTGCAAAAAATACAGGCTTGCAAAACCAAAGTTTTTAATAGCCGATTGTAACGACCGACGTTTTATAGCTCGGGAAGCTGCAGAAAGAAATTATTTTAACTAGCCCAACTCACCATTTTATCACGCAATCCCTTTGCCGCTTGAAACGAGGCAGCACTTTCTGCAGTACGCAACAATTCATCTTTGTCACTAGTTTTGCTTTCTTTGCTAGAAACCACCCGAGTTCAGAGCCTCGGCAAGAGACGCCACACTTTTCGCAAATCGTTGTTAAAAATAAAAAAGGGAGACTTCAGCGGTTGCCATGTGGAATTTCTTTATGGTTGCAGAAACGTTCCGTCTGCACCGTAAGAACTTGTACTAATGGCGTGAAGTTGCTTTTCTGATGTTAGCTAAATTTTGACTTGTTTTTGTTATAATGTATGATTTCGAAAGTGGTGCTTAAATGTAATTATGTACATTTTGTTAGGTTTGTTTCTACAAGTGGCGAGGGGAAGACATGTTGCAACAACGTTTAAGAACCAGCTGTACTTAAGCGCAAAACAATGTAAACCAGAAAACTAAAATAAAGTAAAAAGAGCCTAGTGGGAAACCGTGTCATGTACATGCACCATTTATTGAATCGTTTTATTTTTTATTCGTTAAACGACGTTCGTAAGTTATTCTTGATGGGCAATCTTTGTTAAAAGAGCTGCTTTTTTTAAATAGGAATCGGTAGCGTGTCGTGTACGTATGGCAATGGTAAGAAATGCGTAAAGTGGTGCACGTTTACCGTATTTTCCTTGTTATATTCCGCGGACAATACATATTTCAAAAATGAAATTTTAGTCTGTGCGGGCTATCCACACGTGAGGATTATACGGAAATTTTGTTTTTGAAAATCGTTCATTATGACTTGATGTGGCTAATTTCGTGAACGAATGATTATGTTATTGATGATTTATGTATAATACCCGCTTCTTCTTGGGCTAAGAAAACAGTCATTTGTCAAGGTGTGTATAAACATATTTTCGTGTCGACTAAGCACCAGGTGCAGGCTATGTACGGCATGCGGACTATGCACCGGGTGCCAACAATCTAAGCAACGAATTTAATTTTTGACAACAAACTTGTCCCTTCGGACTATGCTCCGGGTGCGGACTATCAGATCAGATCAGGTTTATATTCCGCAAAGCTATCTCGCTTGGAATACATTACATGAGGGGGGAATAAATGCACCACTCAATGCAGAAAAACAAAAAGTAAACAGCAAGAAAACAAGAAAAAAGCATTTACTGATCACGTTTTACAAATACGAATTACAAATGTCGGGAAATTTATTGGTGTTAGTTTCATGGACGATGTGAGTGGATAAGGAATTCCAGTCGGCAATAACAAGTAAAGGGGGAAAATTTCAAAATTTTTCAGTTATGGAGTGGGAGGCTGAATATTTCGTGTCTGATCGCGGTGCTTTTAAATGTTAGATCGATCTTGGAGATGGTTACAACCGTTAGAACAACACAAAACGGGTTTGTGTGTTTCTAACAGTTAGAGGTTTCAACTCCAAGCTGGTTTTAATAATTCTGACACTCGAGGTTTGTAAAGAGCGATGCATGATGTAACGCGATGCCTTGTTTTGAACAGATTCGAGCTGGTTAAGAAGGTATGCTTGATCAGGCCACCAGATGATGTTTGCGTATTCGAGTTTCGATCGCACAAATGTTTTGTAGGCGGTTAGTTTGACGGTCTAAGATGAGCGGAAAAGGTTGCGTTTGATGTATCCGAGATATTTACATGCACTTGAAACGGTGTTATTTATATAATTATTTTAGGCGAGGTCCTCTGAAACATTATTCCTAAGTGCTTGTATGTTCAAACTTTTTCTATGTTTTCGCGGTAAATGAAATATTTCCCTGGCGGGGAAGAATGCTAACTGACAAATGTCATAAATTTTGTTTGGTTTGTGTTCAATTTCAGTTGCCATGTGGTGCACAAAAGTGAAATCATGTTGGAGGTTTTGCTGTACCAGTGCTTGATAATCTGGGCTGGTGATGCGCCGGTGGATAACGCAATAATCTGCAAAATGTCTTATGGAGGACGTTAAGCTAAGAGGCCGGTCGTTTATGTAAATGATATATTAAAGCGGACCTAATACGCTGCCCTGATAAACTCCGACATATGTAGCCTGTCTACGATTTTCCAAAAAAGTGGTAATTAATTGTATGATACCAGGATGAATGTTTAGTTGAGACAGCTTGTGACAACAAGCGTTGGTGAGGTACGGAGTCGAAGGCTTTGGCAAAATCAATAAATATGCCGTCAGTTGGTGTGGAAGAGTAAATGTTTTCATACAAATTAGTAACAAATTCAAAATGTTCCGCTTCACACGATAAACATTTTCTGAATTCATGTTGGTTAGTACAGATTAGGTGATGGTCAGATAAGTAGCTAATGACATGGGGATATATGACATGTTCTATAATTTTGCATGGTACACTTGTTAATAAAATTGATCTAAATAAAGAATATGCTTTTTATCACCAGATTTAAAAATTGGGAGCTCTTTCCCAAATCTCCAATCCGCCGGAATGTAGATTAGCTCTACAGATTGCTTGAAAATGAAATATAGTAGTTGGCAAGATATGGTTCGTGTTGCCTTCGAAAGTTTGGGACATATATCGTCTTCGCCAGGTGCAGAGCTTGCGGAGAGTACGAAAAATACGGTATTTCACAACACACAGCTTGACCAAACCTTATATCTCGCTCGTACCGTTCTTTTTATGCGCCAAAATATTCCTTCGTATAGTGCTGTGCAGCGAATGTATAACCAAGTGTGTTTCTGAGAAATTCTTTCTTCTGCATGTGTTGATGTGTCAACTACCTAGAAAAAAAACAGGGGACTAAAACTTGATTAAGTCTACCTCACATTCCACAGCTCAAACGCAGCTTGACTGAAGCTGTCCCTGATTGGTAAAAGCACGATGAAAACTAAATAACACACAGACTCGCAGCAATCGTCTTTGTGTCGCTGCCGTTCCTGTTGTTTGGTATTGAATTCGAGTATGTTCTCCTTTATTTTTTACCGTGCTCCAATTATGATCGCTTTCTTGTTTTCTGTTCTTCAAAGCAAAACCTGATTCCTGCCTATTTTGTAGGCACCGGACAATGTCAGACTTCAAACTGCTTTAAAAAAAAGTCTTCGCACTGATACAGGTCCTAAAAAATCTGTGACATTTGAACGCGCGCGAAGTAAAACACGTTTTTTTAAACATTTATCTCAAAAGTATTGGTAGCAACCGCAGCTTTCCACCGCAAAAAAAAAAATTAACCTAGAATTCCAAACTGTCGCGTACCGTGGGCGAACCTCCAATAACGTAAGAGACGATATCGAGACAAACGTTTGTTTCCCGCTGTTGTAATATGGCGTCTCTCCCCGAACCAGGGTTGCCACTCTTTTTTCGAGTCTCTGGACACGACGCCTTTCCTTCTAAGACCTATTGTTTATATCGTGCCGGTGCTCTAGAGATCCTTCCGCTTCTGGTGACCAGGCCGTTATTGCTGCCAGATGAAGCTGGTGGTCCCTTGTCTGCGACCTCGCTGGGTGTCGTGTTTTGTCTCGCAGTCTGCAGATGTCTGGTAGTGCGACGTAATGCACCATTTTCAGTTTGCATCAGGTATGACTGTGGTTCGCGGGTGTGCTGTAACATCACTCCTTGGTGTGCGGCGCCCGCGCACATCCAGACTGCCGATCTAGGTGACAGTTCTGCTCTGTCTTTTGCTCTGTGACGCTTGTTGTGGCTTGCCTCTTTGACTTTCACTACGTTGTGACGCTGCCTGTATCGAGCAGTGTACTTCCAGTTGGGCGTCAGAAGCTGAGGTGACAGAGGAACTGTAGACTTCAATCGTCGTCCCATCAACAGTTCCGCTAGCGAAAAGCCCTCCTTCCCTGGCGTAGGCCTGTGAGCCAAGAAGAGCCTATGCAGGGTCCTCGTAACCTTCCTAAGCAGGTTCTTCGCAGTTTGGACGGCTCTTTCTGCCTCACCATTGCTTTGGGTATAGTTGGGACTTGATGTAACATGTCGCGCTCCCCACTTGTGTGTAAAGCACTTGAATTCGCCTGATGCAAACTGGGTCCACGTCAGAACAAACGACTCTGGGATTTCAAATTGTGCGAATATTTTACTGAGTGCTTCGATCACGTCTTTTGACGTCGTCCTATGGAGCTGCACAAGCTCAGAGGACCTGAAGAAGAAGTCGATGACTACCAAGTAGGTTTTCCCGTCCAACAGAAACAGATCCATAGCGATCACCTGCCATGAACGTTCGGGCAGAGGTGTCTGATTTATGGGCTCTGCACCTGGTTGCCGGAACTTCTGGCAGGTAGGGCCCAGGTTGACGTAGTCGAGGATCTGTTGACTGGTGCCTGGCCACAAAACCGAGTCCCTCGCCCTGGCTCGGCATCTCACGATGCCCTGGTGTCCACTGTGCAGGCGTTCGAGAATGTCTTGCCGCATTACAGACGGAATAACAAGTCTGCTGTTCCTCATCAGGAGTCCTTGAACTGTGGTAAATTCTGATGCTACGCTTCCGGTACTTCCTTGCTTCTGGCGTCAAGTCTGTGAGAAGTGGCCACTGGATTTTGCAGTAGAGCATGGTCCGTGCCGTAGTCACATCCTTACTCAATTCGGACCTGAGTTTGTCAAGTAGTTCAGATGACGCAGGCAAAAGTTTCTGGGCTAAGAGTTCATACTATTTTATGTAGGATTCCTCCTTGTCTGTGTAGCTTGCTTGGGATGTGCGGAGCTGCCGCGATAGTACGTCGGCGGTGTGCATTTCCTTGCCTAGTGTGTGAGACATTGTGAAGTCGTACTCCCGGATTTTCTTCCGCAAGCGTTGTAGACGTGGCGTCATCTCGTCTAGTCGTTTTGTTGAAAACAACGGTACCAGCGGTTTGTGGTCTGTTTCACCGTAAAATCTCAGTCCTACTAGGTACAATCGGAAGTGTTCGCACGCTCATGTGAGAGCGAGCGCCTCCTTTTCTACTTGAGCGTATTTATGTTCCGCTTCCGTCAGGGCTCGAAAGCGTAAGCCACATGAAGTGTTTTCCTATCTTGGTTTTCCTGTAGCAGTACGGACCCAAGTCCGTATGATGACGCATCCGATGGAAGAGTGATCTGCGCTTAAATGTTGTAGTAAGCGAAGACCGGAGTCGTACTAAGTTCGGCCTTGATCCGTTGAAAGGCGGTGTCTTGTGGTTCTGCCCAATACCAACTTGCGTCGCTGTGTAACAAGTCCCTCAGCGGCCTTGTCTTGTATGCCATCATAGGAAGGAATTTCGCCAGATGGTTGACCATTTATAGGAACGAACGCAGCTCCTTCAGGTTTTCAGGTGTTGGCATGTTGGTCACAGCTGCTGCCTTCTCTGGGTCAGCTGGGATGCCAGTGCAGTCCAGGATGTGACCCAAGAACTTGACTTTGTTTTTTGCGTACTGATATTTGTTCTTGTGTAGGGTGACTCCTGCGTTGCGTAGGCGTTGGAGTACCCGCTCGAGGTTCCTCTCATGTTCTTGCCTGTCAGTCCCGAACACATATATGTCGTCGATGTGATATAATTGACCTGGCATTCTCTCGAAAATTACGGAGCATCTCTTTCTGAAAAAATGCAGGTGCTCTTGAGATACCAGACGGCAGCCGTTGGAACTGGAAACGTCCTACGGGCGTGATGAAGGTTGTCAATTCCTTGGATTCGGGTGCCAAGGGAACCTGCCAGTAACCCGCGTTTGCGTCCAGCTTGCTGAAAACGCGCGCTCCAGCGAGCGAGCTTTGACAAGTGCTCTTCGACTGTGGACATAATGACGCGCTCCGGAATGACCTGGTTGTTGAGCTCTGTGTAGTCGACACAGATCCTCAGGCTGTCGTCCTTTTTCTTTGCGACTACCATTGGCGCACACCATTCCGTTGCGTGCTTTACCTGTTAGATCACTCCCGATTCCAGCATTCGCTGTATCTCCTGACGAACATTTTAAAGGATTGGAATAGGCAGACGTCAAGGATAAGTGGTCACAAAGGGCTTGGCATGAGGGTGAAGTGCGATCTTGTACTTCGTTTTCATTGTTTCCAGACGATCCTCCAGGAGCGACTCGTATTCCTTCGGACAATGGTTGCAGGTAGTGGTGACCTCATGCAATGCCAGAAGCACGTTGAGGGCTTGAATCGCTGGACGTCACTGTAACGCGCAGTGAAGACTTTCAGCAACCAATATTTTCTGCTGGGTCGTCTTTTTGTTCCACTGGATTGTCGAGATGAACTGTCCAAGGGTGGGGAGGTGTGCTCTTTTTGGCGTGAGAAGCTTGTCGTTGGAAACCGTCAGGGTACCCATGGCACATTAATCGTATTCCGTGGCTGGAATCACCGGGACATCTGCACCGGTGTCGACCGTGAATGTCAACGTCTTTTGTACAATTCTGGCTCTTACCGTCAATGGTTGTCCCTTCGTTGAGTGTAGCACCTGTCCAACAATCATCTCCTCCACAACGGAGTTTCTTTACCTCCCGTTGTTGATTTAGCGTGTGCGTGTTGGACGGTCTCTGGCCTTGCACGCCACTTGAAAATGGCCATTTTTTGCATCCATTCCATTTCTACCCCATTGCTGGGCATTGCTCCTTGCTATATCTCAGAGTGCCGCCACACCATCTGCAGGACCACGATGTTTCTGACGCTGTCGGTAGCTTTGAATATTCGCGGTGCGTTAGACAATAATGGCCTCCTCGCATATGAACTTCGTCGACGTCGGCACGCGCTGCCTCGTGACCACGCCGTTTGTGTTGTCGACTCTTAACTGTTTCGGAGTTACGAGCCGCCGCAAGCGCCCCTTGTAGACTTAGTCTTGCGTCCAGTTGAAGCTTTTTACTCAACTTCTTGTCTAGGAGGCCCACGACCAGCCGATCTCTTATCAGGTTTTCTCTGAGGCTTCCGTAGTCGCAGGTGTGTGTCATCCTGCGCAAGTCTGTTATGAATGCTTCCGCTGTGTCGTCCGTTTTCTTTTTCCTCATGTTAAACTACGCCCGTTCAAATATGACATTCGTATGAGGAATGGAGGGGGCTGACAACGGAAGCCTCAGAGAAAACACTGACAGCTTCGGTGAAACTTGAACGTCCTCGGCCTCTCGTGGCATAGCGTAGAAAGTGTGTTCACCTGGGTCGTTTGGTGTCGTAGATGGAGACCGGAGATGATGCGATAGCGTTTCCATCGTGCGATCCACCTCCTCCAGTCGTTTGGGTCTCTGAAGTCGAGCTTCTCCGGAGTTTCAACGGCGAACGGGTTGAAGAACGGAACCCCGCCCGCTTGTGCCGCGCCATTGAAGAACGGATCCTCGCCCACCTGTGCCGCGGCATCTCCCGCTTGAGAAGGCCCTGACTGGTTTCGTGCCATCAGAAACCGACTCCAGGCGTCCTCAAGGTCTCGTGGTCGATCACCTCAGCGATACCACCATGTCGCGTACCATGTGCGAACCTCCAAGAACGTAAGAGACGAGATCGAGACGAACGTTTGTTTCCCGCTCTTTAATTATGGCGTCTCTCCCCGAACCATGGTTGCCACTCTTCTTAGAGTCTCTGGACAGGACACAAACAAATAAACGAGAAAATGCAGAGTCAAAACAGGGCGTACGTTGCCTTCGTATTAAGAGTCCCGGCAACCACGACTGGCGTATTCCCTAGATTTAATGTAAACTTACTCGTGCAGTTGAATATCCCCTAGATTAAAGGCTGTAAAGCAGAAAACACACGAGCGATGAAAACGGGCGCCGCGCGGCAGTACCCGTAACAACCGGTGCTGGCGTCACTACGTCAGCGCGGCGCCGTGTTCGCTCGGATCTGGAAGATAGAGATAATGCCGCTCGGTGCGCCCTGTGGTGCACATATGCGGCGAGCGGCGAGCGGCGACTGCCGCGGCGCCCAGTTTCACCGCTCATGGGTTCCATGCTCAACACTCTGTGGGTAAATATTCATAAATCAACAATTTTAACCCCCCAAAAAAAAAAAAAGAAAGAGTGTGCAAGTGTGATATTTACTTTTGACGAGCTCAGCAGTCCTACAGTCAAAAAGTCGGTTCAAAGTTTCGTTGTCTAGCTCCCATCTTTAGACCTTTAAAAACAAAAAAGAGGGGGGGGGGCTCCTGGCCGGTTTAATGTTTTCTGTTCGTGCTTCACGGCGCGTGATTTGTTCGCTTTCGGAAGCGACGAATTTGCGCGAGCTTGGCTGAGGAAGTCGCACGCGGGCCTGAGGATCCGTAAATATTGGAAGAGGCAAACCTGCAATGCTGTTTGGTTTGGCGCTATCTAGCGACTGAAGTAAGAAACATTGGGTATGCCTGAGAGTGGAGGCTGCATTGCTCGAACTTGAGCTATCACTCTGGTGGCACCGCTTAGCCTAGTGCCTGAAGCAAGAAATACTGGGTAGGCCAGGAAGCCATGATTGCATAACATACCAGTGTGGCCTAAGCAACGGCCCTGGCGGGCCAATTGGAACGTGACTACGTATCACCGAAGTGCGCGTCTACACCAAAGAAGTATCAGGCTTTTCGCTGCGTCGTGCTCCAATATATGTGCGTTTCGCTCGTATACGTAGCGCATATCGAAGCCATTGGCACGCAATGTGCGGCTTATCGTCCACCCTTTGCCAAGCTACAACGAGACAGGGCATATTTGTGGGCTCTCTGTGTCTGCTAGCGCCTCTTGGCCGTTGCCGGCTGGCTATAGTGTATATAGTCCGTGCCAGGTTCAAGGTCTCTCAACACATAGGAGGCAGCGAAATCTTTGCACTGAATCAACGTTCGAACGCTCTCCAACCGTGAATTTAGAACGAAGGAAGCTAGCTTTCCGTCTAACCACTAACCATTCCAATCAGAGCTCAATGATCTGGCGTCCCCGCATGCTCCGATCTTCCTCCTTTTCCTTCATTTCTACCCGGATAATCTCCGATACAGCGAGAACAGCAGGGAGTGACTTTCGAACGCCTGACCTCTAGCACGCGAACTTTGTCTTTCCCCATGGTATGGCTGGGCGAGATCGCCCGATGCTCATGACACGTCGAAGAGTTCTCGACGGCAGGAATCTCGCGCAAGAAAGAAGGAGGGACAACTGAAACTCCTCCCCGACGTTCTGATCCTGTCAATTACCGTAGGACCTAAACGTGCTAACAACCAAAAATGCATTCAATGCTTTCGTACTTGAACCAGGAATACTATTAGAGTAAATGACACCAAAGAAAAATGCAAACGTAAACTTCCGTCTCATTTTTTGTTTTGCTTCGCTTAGGCAGGTGGTTTTAATCAAAGTCGAGCGTTTCCTTTGACCTCGTATATAGCTTAAGCTCACCTTCTGAATGGCATACTTTTTTATTTTCAATCTGACAAGTCTGCAGTTGCTAAGAGACGAATTAATCTTTATTTTAGGTTATAAACTAAGTAGCGATTCTGGCGTGCGCGGCCAGCTCATGACAATTTAAAATTGTGACTGTCGTCTCCTGTTCACAGCCGGTGACATGTTAAGAGTGTTCAGGAGAACTTCCTCGCACTCATTCCCATTTTAGCGAAGTGAACTCCAGAGAGGAGCCGACCTCCTCCCCATCGATCGTTCTGCTAAAGTGCGAAGGGGTTGGAGGGGCTTCCACTCAACTTTTAACCTGTCATCATCAAGAATTATTGCAAGATTTCCTTCACGACGGCAAAATTTCCCCGGAGGGTTTCTTTATCGAGGATTTATTCTTTTCCAGTTCTAATTTGTAATTTATGTATTTTATTATAAAGTTTTACGCTTGTCTCAACGCGCTGGCAAATGTCGTTATGAGAATAGGAGATACAGTAAGCTACTCTGTCTTCTCATTTTATTTTATGTCAAAGTAAAACTGCTTGTGGCAAGCCACGGCAACTAATGGATGGATCTAGAGAAAGGAAATGCTGCATCATACCTCCTTTTCGTTCGAGTACAACACGTGCATTTCTAAACATGTTCAACGGTGAAATTTTTCTCCAAACTCGACATGGAAGGTTCTCAAACGAAGAAGAACATTACAATATTAAGGACGGGGTGGAGCTACAAAAATATGGCAAATTTGCTAACAGGGCAACGAAACGCCAAGGCCATTTCTGCGGTACTGCGGCCAAGGTTCAACCTGCCTATTTCCAGTCGCGGATTCAAATCACGACCGTTGTGCCCGCATTTGTATTTAACGGCTATTGCGAATTAGCCGCTGTGAGTTTAAAACTTTTATTATGATTTCCGAAATTCCCGATTGGTCTAAGTTAATCCTCAGTTATTGCTGGGGTGCCACAAATGTAGAGTCGGCTGGAAGAGTTAGCGGGACACGGGTGCGGCAACCAGAAAGAGCTGACGCGCCTTCTAGCGGCACCAAACTGGTATAAAAAAGCTTTTGCGCACGCGCGTTTTTTTGTAATGACGGCTATGTCTTTTGTACTCGCTTCCATCTGACGCGTAAGAGGTAACTGGGAACGGCATAAGATGCCGCTTCTTCAGCCGTCATGCTGCGCGTCTGCCCCAGCCATCGCAGTAGGTAACGAAGCTCGCGTGCTCTAGATATCGTTTCTCGGCACCTTGTGCCATTCCCTGTTATCTCGTGTCCATCGGACGGAAGCGAAAACAAATTGAAAAAATACACTTGAGAGCACTAAGAAGCGCATTCTCAAAGCATGTCTTGAAAGCTACAAAGAACAAAGAGCCTGTTGAAGAACGTTTCATATCCACAAAGTAAAGTCGGCAGCAAAAGATTACGGGACACGGGCGCGCCTGCCGAAATGATTTGTTGAGCGGCACCTTTCAAGACAAAGTTAAAGAAAGAATAAAAACACTTGGAGACAAGGACAGACAGCAGTTCTTTCAACTAGCAACACACATTTACTGATGTCTCTTTCAATACGTACTATCTTCCTTCTAATTTTTAACACTAAAAATAAAGATACGGAAAGAAATAATATATTTTTAATGGTGACCGATGCATTGGTCAGACACGGCGTTGCCAGAAACATGCGCCTACGAGAGCACGTCCTCGAGGTTTCCCGTGCTTCAAGCGGCTCTTTTCATCCAATAGTTGTTCATCAACCCTCTGCAAGAATTATGAAGCTCAGTTCCAGGACACCAGCATAATTGGAAAACACAAGAACAAGCTCGGCCGAGAGATTATTGAAGCATACAGGATAACCAGTGACGAACACAACATCGCTGCTCCTTCTCTTGGTTTGTCCAGAGTTGAGATGAACTACCTGAAGCCAGAGCTGAATTAGTCAAAGAGCCCTCAATCTGATTTTGTTGGTGGTATTTTATTTTCTTTGTCTTTATCTTCTAGTGCATTTGGGGATTTTGTCATTTTTCCGGGCGTATATAAATATATTATTTTTTTCCGTATCTCCCTTTTAGTTTCAAAAATTAGGAGGGAGATTTTACGTATTGAAGGACACATCAGTGAATGTGTTGCTAGTTGAAAGAACTGTGCTGTCTGCCCTTGTCCCTAAGTGTTTCTGTTCTTTTCTTTAACTCTTGTACTTTCACCAACCCGCTCTTTGTTCCTTGTCTTTTATATTTTGAGCTTTGTATGTCTTGTCCATGTCCCACTTTCAAACCGTCTGAATTCGACCCTGTGAGGTTTTTCAAAGCCGCAAGCCTCTTCTCAAGCTTGGCCCTTCTTCTACTGAGGCTACGTTCCCGTGGGCGTCACATCCGCAAAGACGCTCCTCACCCTGGAGTGGAAGCTATGTGTAGTAATCTCTTCTACATGACGGTACGGAAGGAGAGGACGCCTACAGCCCTCACATGGTGTGGCCGAGTAGGAAGCCGCGGCCCCGCGCGTTCGGGGCTCACGAAGAATGACACAGACTCATGTTGCCTGGTGGGTGTCCCGCAGTTCTCTCTGACGTCACTGACGGACGGCGGCTCTTTTATTAACAACTGCCCGCGTGACATAATAGATAGATAACAGATACAACAAGATATAAGACAAACCCGACATACAGAACACACGTTGCGCCATCTAGTGGCAAAATCACTCAACGCAGTGTACTACACTATGCTGGGTTTCTGTTGCCACAACTGGGCTTCAAACTACAGACTCATGCATATTTCAAGGAAGGAGGTGTCACGAAATTGACGCCTAATGAAGACGGTCCTCCCACAACAGATGAACATCATCTTTGGTCCAGCTTATGGATTTCACCCATCTTCCCGGTTCTTCCAAAAAGCTGTGTCCAATCTTCTCGAATCTTCATGGAAGAAAGTTATCACCGGTGTGACCTGTTTTCACCATAAGACCCTCCAAACGAAATTTGAGACTCCGGTCGTTCTATGTGACCATCAACTCAGTCCTGGCACCTTGGATCTCCTTTCTAAGGCTCACAAGTTTTCTTTGAACATTCCAACTACAAGGGTCGACCAACTAACTTCAGTCCATTCTGTTGCGACTCACATTCCAGAAGAAGACCGACAAGCACTTATTGATGCTGGAGTCCGATCCACCTGCGCCCATCCTCTTCCACCTACGGGCAAAGTTCCAATCCGGGCTACAGTCGAAGAATTGCAAAAATGTCACCTGAAACTACTGGAATCAGATAAATCAGGGTTTTTGTCATCTTAGATGAAGGTTCTTATGGACAGAGGGTGAGCCAGGCATTAAAAAAATTTTGATACTCTTAAGACTAGGACTTCAGGCTCTCTCCGCTGAAAGGCAAAGCGACTTTGTTACTCCCTTAATCTCCCGGCTCTTAAAGCTGCCTTTGGGGCTCCTTCCAAGCAATATGTAACTGTGTTTTTCACGGCGAAAACCCATAAAGAAGAGTCCCCTAAGAAGCTTCATTTCAGAAAAGGGATGCTGGCAGAAGCCTCTTGCTCTTTTTCTGCAAAAGCATCTGTCACCGATCAGTCTCAACCAACGTTTCCGAGTTGCCAACTCCACATAACTAGTATTTTGTCTTCATGACCTCCATTCTACTCCCGAGGCCTATACCATGTTTTCGTTAGACACTGAGGAATTATATTAACGATTAGATCCCGCATTCCTAATGGATTCTGTGTCAAGTGCCATCCACGAGCATGGCCCATGCGACTTTCAGAACTCATCTGAGGTATCTTAATGGGGTTCCCTAGACGCTTTGGCGATATATCTACAATCAACACTTCTCAAACGGTGGAAGGAAATTCTCAGGCACAAAAAAATCTGTTTGCATAGGCTCGTGCCTCGCCACGGTCCTCAGCGAAATCTTTCTTCTGCATGTAGACCGGGAGATCAAAGCTCGCCTTGAAGAGTTGACTTTCGTCTTCCATGTTTTTCGTTACGT
Organism: Ixodes ricinus; assembly: GCA_037355805.1. Classification (NCBI taxonomy): domain Eukaryota; kingdom Metazoa; phylum Arthropoda; class Arachnida; order Ixodida; family Ixodidae; genus Ixodes; species Ixodes ricinus. The sequence goes on along the minus strand of JAZHYW010033928.1, from coordinate 17,524 downwards.
GGATGATTATTTAGTCATTTACCTGATCTCAGTTTCTTCTGATTCTGTAGTTCAAGCCTTTATTTCGTCATCTTCAGGCCTGCATTTTACAAGGGAAGACAGCTCAGGCGATGGTCTCCAGTATCTTGATCTTCGTCTCCACCTTCTTCCAACCGGCATTTGTTGGGCCTTCCAACAACGATCCCGGAAACCTATTCTTCCATTTTGCAGTTCCCATTCTAAACTGGTAAAACATTGAATCATTCGGTCTCTCCTTTTATCTTCTCGCGCCAAATCCTATTTTCACCTTGTAAGCTTAAGCATTGCAAAACAAAATAATGTCTCCTCAAATCTGGTTATCCGCAATGTCTACAAAGCACCATTCTTTTTCAGTTAATTTTAGCCACCCAAAGGCCCCGTGCTCCACGGAGAGATGTAAAATTTCATAAAATTTTTGAGGGGCGTAAAAAAAAAGTTTTTTTATGTTTTTCTTTTTAGAAAAATACGAAAAATTGAATAAAAGATGATGTCGCACAGAGCTAGCAAAAACTCGATAATTTATTTCGTTAACACTGAAAATAATTTAATTGTAACATTACTGCACCACAAAAGTCCTAGGCTCCATCAGAGCTTCCGGTTTCTAAATCTAGATACGATTTCACGTCAAGGCATCGATTTCACATCAAAGCGTCAAGACTCACAGTTGTATCAATCCGTGTCCAATAATTCCGATTCATTTACGCTTGAAACGTCAATGCTTCGCTGTGCAGTGGATGAAGCCTTCCGGACATTCAGGTTAGAATGCACGTACACACGTTTTTGCACGCGATTCCCTGCGAGAATGTCGCGTAGCTTGATGTGCACATTTCCAAATTCGGACCAGTTTCTTTCACATGGCGCAGAGGAAGGGGAATCTGCAGTACTCGAGAGGCAGGGGGACTCAAGGGTTGGTTGAGCCTAAGTCCTTGCCACCACGTGGATGGATCCAGGGGCTTCGCAGACTTCCAAACTCCTTCTCTTGACCAAATTCCCTCGCAGGTTCTGTATTCTGCAACGTTAGACAGAAGTTTCCCGACACCCCGTGAGAGGTGGACCTCGCCGCCTTCGGCGCGCGGCACCGTTTCACAGTTTGCGAGCTCTCTTTGTTTGGTTCTTTTAATTTTATCCTGATTGAAAAAAAAAACTGTTCTCTTCTGAAATGTTTTTTCAACCGCTTACATCTCTAGCTCCAAGTAGTAAGCCTCACATGTTATCTCCATACCATATGTGCACAACTCTGCACCCAGACTGAAGGGAATTGCAGCGCTGTTCAACCCTCTCGTGCAAGTTGCGCCTAAAACAACTTTGCAGACGAGTGAACAACAACGAAGCCCCCAAAGGATGTTCCATCAAACGTGACCATGAAACCGTTCACTGCGAGGAGGGGGTTGTATATCCATCCCTTTTCATGTGGTTGCCGATATATTGGTAAGACAGGGCGTTGCCTGAACACCGGCCTACGAGAGCACGTTGTCGAGGTTTCCCGTGCTTCAAGCGACTATTTTATTCAATAGTTGTTCATCAACGCCTCTGCAAGAACTGTGAAGTCAAGTTCCAGGACACCACCGTAATTGGAAGACACAAGAACAAGCTTGACCGAGAGATTATTCAAGCATACAGGATAGCCGTTGACGAACACAACATCGCTGCTCCTTCTCTTGGGTTGTCCAGAGTTGAGATGAACTACCCGAAGCCAGAGATTAATTTGTCAAAGGGCCCTGTTTTAGATTTTGTCAATGGTGTTTTATTTTCTTTGTCTTGATCTTCTAGTGTATTTAGGAATTTCGTCCTTTTTTCCGGGCGTATATAAATATAATATGTTTTCCGTATCTTCCTCTTTAGTTTCAAAAGTTAGGAGGGATATAGTACGTATTGAAGTAGACATCAGTAAATGTGTGTTGCTAGTGGAAAGAACTGTGCTGTCTGTCCTTGTCCCTAAGTGTTTTTATTCTTTCTTTAACTTTGACTTGAAAGCTGCCACTCAACAAATCATTTCGGCTGGCGCTCCTTGTCCCGTAAACCTTTGCTGCCCACTTTACTCCGTGGATATGAAACGTTAACACCTTTAACTTGCAAATATAACTACATTGAACAAAATGACTCTTAAGCTCTTAAACAGTAACGATTGTTATCTCCTATACCGATAATTTATTAATATTACCTTTTAGTTCTTCATGGGTGGTCTAAACAAATTATTTCCACTCTTAAGCTTGACTGTTCAAGGAGCAAGCAGCGCTCAACAGGCCCTCGGTATAGTAATAAAAGAAAAAGAAGAAAAAAGCGAGCGTTTAATTTAAAAACAAGACCTACGATGGAAAGGATAGATGGAACTCGTGGCACACGTTGAATTCCTTTGTTAAATTATGAACAGATTATTTTTAAATATCTATTTTGTCTTGTAAATGCTGTCCACGTTGTTAAAGTGATTTTGTTGCAAATATTTTTTTAGAAATCAAGGTATAACCTTGCTAGACATATTAGAAAGGCAGGCGATGGTTCCTTTATGTAGGCCCTAGTATTTAAGTTTGATTTGCTTCATCAGCGATGAAGCGACGCTGTGTTTAATTGCACTCGTAGAAGAGTTTCTACAGCTTTGGTGCCTTCAAAACAACTTGTACCGCAACAACGTCATAAAATAAGAGCTCTGGAAACAAATTGCCAATGAATGGAACGGCGCTACTCTCAATATGGGCCTTACAGGGAAGGCAAGTTCATTGAAGGCAGACTTATTAGTGTCGATTCCGAGTTGTATTTGACCGCTTATTGCTGTCTGATATTTCAAAGAGTGGGAGGGGCTTTTCTTAAAATAAGCGACGTGTCTTCGGACCGGAGAAGAAAAAGATCATGAATAGGAAGAGCGGTGAATCTGCGGAGTACACGTACAACGGTAGATGAAGGCTCTACTGCAGTCTCCTGTTTTTGGAGCAAAACAAACCTGTCCCTTCCCTGGAGTGCAACGAGTCTTACCAACATGAGGATCCCAATGGAGTGAGTAACGTTTCGCGGGTTGAGCGATTCGTTTAACTTAAATCCTTAGACCTATCGAATGCAACGTTGCCGAGCGTTCGTTGATGGAGATCACTCAATTCCATTAGCTTGGCTGACGTTCGAGCTCTGGCTTTGCTCTACACGCTTCAGCATTCTGTTTCGTTCAGTCGTGTTATTCAAGGTCTCTTGTAGTGCTGGTAGTCGCTGGATGAAGCTGCGAGACACTATCCTTGTGTTTGACAACCAGGAGCCCGCGGGTCGGGTCTTGACCGCAATGCAGTTTCAGACAAGTTTCAAGGACACGCAACACTTTTGAACTCAAATGAAATATACAAGGTCTTTCATTAAATAAACTTTCTGTTTTTTTTGAATTTTGCAAGTCAGATGGTCAACCGCCGGTGAGCCTTCAATGGGTCCGACCTGCCGCGTCTCTAAAAACAATTCTCGCTTTTCCTGCAATACTAATGTGGTGACAACAACTCTAGGTAACGCCACCCATCGCCGTCCTCCCTTCACTACTAAAACTAAATATCTCTCTCTCTCTCTCTTTATTTCTCCCTCAATACTCTGCACAGTAAGTGGCCGAAACTTACGATATTCTGCCGTTCAAGCGGTGCTTTACATGTAGCTGCTCTAGTGTAACGCATTCGTGTTTCTTTTACCTTTTCAGACGGACAGTGAGACAAAATTGGCGTCTCTTATGACCGAGATGAGGGAACCCGTCTTTGGCACGCCTTCCACACACACCGCGCTGAACGAGTCCCAGCGGGGAAGCGTCTGGCACTCCTGTGAAGCACCCAAAGTGCGATGACGGAAACAGGAAAGCAGATGACTGTTCCAGCTCTGGGTGGAAGTAGCGCACGGTTGCTTTAACTAAAATTGCCGAAAATGTCGCGACTGAAGAAAGTGGCGACGACGCTGCTAATTTCGGAAGAGTAGTCGTGTGCCACATGAGAAAACTGAACGGAATCAATTTTATTCGGTAAGATAGAGGTATTGGGACTAGTCGAGCGTTAACTAGACCGACAGTAAGAATAAATATAATTCAACAAACCCTATTCAAACTAAAGTGTATTAAACCAGAATTAGCATTTCGCACTCGTAAGCGAAAGGGATACTTTGAAACAAACAAGTGTTTGTATTTTTTGCCTTTTTGCTTATTACATTCGGAACTGATGGCTGTTTTTTGCTGGAGTGGGCCAGTGTCTTAGATTGTGACCAATATTATAGCAGAGGAAATAAAGAATGAGGAAACATTGAAGATTCTTGGAAGTATATTTAAAAAAGTTGAACAATTAGAGCATAACACAAAACGTTTTGGTGATCAATCTTTCAACACATGCATGAACGAATGTTAAGTAAAGGAAGTTACAATATACAGACCATGAAATGGTATCTAAATATACATCCCACGTTATTTGCTTCTGCACTTGTCTGCACATGCGAGATGAGGTTAAATTTTGTTATTTATCCGCAGATTAAGGCCTGCCTGTTTCCTCTGCGCTGCGCGACGGCGCCTTCGTCATTTAAGTATATTCGTAGGTGCTGACGCACATCTAGTGCTCTTGCCCTGGAGCGCCATTTGGAACTTCGTAGCCCGAAGTAAGTTGTCCTTTCTCGCTGATGGTCCTCCTCCGGCGTTTTAGAAAAACACAAGTGCAGTTCGCAAGAAGATGTGCTGCTCATACGCTGTGTTGACGAATGAGGTGACCCTTCCTGGTTCGGCATCGATAGTCGTGTGCAAAAACCTAAAACTGTTTTCCAGAATGCCAAACGCATTTTGGCGGTTCCCGTCTGGCTCGGCTTAATCTGAAATGAAAAAATAAGACTATAAGAAAAACGATGTTTAGAAATTACACGATGTAGGCAACACACCTATAGTTAAATATAACCTTTCCTTTATACAAATTTATACCACTGTACGGCTTCATTGAGTTTATAGACAAGGGGAACGCGTCGTCTCCCACGATGACGGGTGGGACGCCGACCGGTCCAGGTCCTGATATCGGCAGTCCGGCGGTTCCGTTCTCGATGGCGTTCCGCAGTGGTGTCGTCCTCCAAATGCCTCCATCTCCATCAGAGCCGGGGGGGGGGCGACATCAATGTACAAAACCTGCTGTCTGCGTCCGCAAGAGCAAAAAGCACGATACTGAAGGTCTTCTTGTAATTAAAATACACAGATCCAGAGTTAGGAGGTTTGATAATTGTTTCATATTTCCCGTCCAGCGCTCCAATGCATTGCGGATATGTCATCTTTCGTAAAAGTTCTTCATTACTGACAGCCACTCATCTTTCTTCCGCGGGGACACCAGATATTTTGGTCCCAGCATCTTGTAAATGGCGTCGCAAAATTCAACAAGGAACCCGTTGATGGTGCTGTGGCTAATGCGAAACTGCCTGCCTAAGGAATGTTGACTTTCCCTTGGAAATTCTCAAGAAAACAAAACACACGGCTAACTCGAGGCGTAGTTCTCAACTATGCTGAGACAATGACAAAGTAAGAAGAATAACCACAGACTTGAGGCAAACAAACGCAGCGTCAGTTGAAGTTTGTCTGTGGCTGCGATGGCGGGACGTGTTTCAGTGTCGAGTTTTGGATGCTTGATGCAATTGACGAGAGAATGTCAGGAAGAGTGGTTGGATATAACGCGCAGAAAGCGGCGGAACTCCACGGGGTCGCTCTCCAGAAGTTCTTGATAGAGTAGAATTATGTATACCGAGTTTCTTCTTGGACATCCATGTTATAATCCATATCTTATTGCGTCGGTACTAGGTGGCTTCCGCGACTTCCTCATCCGCCATCGTGAGGGCACAAGCCACAACAACTCGTGCGAAGCCTTGTTGGCCTCCATGCTTCGAATCGAAAACATTTTCCAGTCGTCTGTTCTTTTCTTTTTCTTCTCGGTTCCTCTTTTCACGACGTACAGAGACCCTCGAGTATCTTCCACAGCTCTAGCTCGTGCGTGCTAATCGTACTGGAAATTGAGCAAAGGCCCATCCGTGTACGAGCACCATGAGAGGCATATAAAGAAGAGAAAACCGCTCGTCTAACTACAGTGTACCAAGAGCACTTTCGCGCAATCGGTTCCCAGGATTGTCCTGCGGACCACAGCGCACTCAAAAAATGGCAGAATTGGATAGGGTTCAAAACCCCAATAATCGTGGTCCAACAGGTCCGCGGACATATTCTCATGACGTTCGCCCACGTGATACGCAAGATACATCATGTGCGAGGACACGTTCTCCGGGTCCGTGGACATGTCCCTTGGTTTTGCCTGCTCTTTTCGCCAGAAACATGGCCGATTTCATACCCCAGAAGGGGTGACGTCAGGCCTTTCGTAGGAACTTTTCCACGGACAAAGTCCTTCGTGTCAATACACCTTTGTCGGCGCCCATCTTAGCGGCCGCAGTCCTGCTCCCCGGTGCTCGCCGCGTGGAGCGACCGCCTCGCACACTGCCTCGCCTGCATTGTAGGAGTGGAGGGAAGTTTGGCGCACGTGTGTTGCGCGTCTCGGCCACTAAGGAGCAGGACCGCTGGCCAGAAATGCGCTCCGGTAAGAATCAGGAGCGTAGAAACACGTCAGAATTTAGCGTTTCTACGGAACACTGTAAATCGCTTTTCTGTGCGAATTTTCGACAGGATATTGTCCAACAGCCTGTACAATCATACATCTCGGTGAAGAAACACGAGAAAGTTGTCTACATGGCGGAAAAGTTTCTGAACATTAAACCACTGCATAACAAAAAAAAAAAAACTTTGATACAGTGGTATCAAAGTATCTCTGTCTCCTTCCTGTTTTGCCTTTGCGCAACATTGTATAATATTAGTACCACTAAGCGTACTGTCGACGACACAGTCCACTTTACCGAGTCAAATGTCACTCAGATCAGCTTCAAAGCTTAAATTGACAGGTTGAGAGGAGCAGAATGTCCATTGTCCTTATTCTGAAATGGGGCAGGCACCTTGTCGAAGAGGGAAAATGGCAACTAGGATAGAAGACGTACAGCTGAAAAAGATGGGACCTGTTGTCATACCCTACCTTTACACAAGTGTCTCATTATTTAAAAAAAATGGAAATATAGAAAGCAATTTAATGTTTTTGTGTTCTTTTCAGCCCCCATTTTCGCTCCCCTCAAGAAAATAAATTAAACTAAATATAAAAGCTACGAGTTGATGAATTAGAATAAATGCGAAGCAGATGCGTATCTAGATCCAAATGCACCAAGAAGCATGCCAAGCCGTTTGGTATCTTGTTCTGCGGGAGTTATATACAAGATCCCACTCTCCCGTGGCAGTCACTGCATGGGCTAGACAGCACAGTGCCTGAACGACAAGCTCAGATTACACTCTTGGTCTTTGAGAGCCACAGTTGAAAGAGACCTTTCGATTCACATCAGAGAGTGGCAGTGTGAGCCGTCTTTTAATTACATTAGGATTTTTAGCATGCAAAAGAACAGGACAACACGGGAAGTGATGGAGCCTACCACATAATCAGCTGACGAAGCGACTGTGTAAGCCACGGGTCATGGCATTACCGGAAAAATAATTGAAATTTCTAGGCACGTGCCACCGGAAATTTGTGTTTAGTCTTCGTTTCATTTTTGTAAATATTAGAGTGGTGAGTCAGCGCTTGTCCGGTCATGTATGTTGCATCTTTTTGTCCTTGCCATCATAGCATTTGTTTCTTCTTATTTCATCACGTATATGCAACTACCAACTAGCTCAAATTTCCACCTTACCTCAATTTACTACTTGCCTGTCGGCTCTCAAAGGACGTCCAGCCCGTGTCCTCTTGTAGAGCCCTAGTTTGGTGTGTCCCAATAAGCACCCAGTGCTTATCCTGGCAGAGCTCGTTTGCTGAATATTCAATTCTGATTGAACCTCTGACCTGACGCACAGTGCCCCATTGCCTAAAATAGTCCAGGCGCCATATCTCCTTTCTATGTACCCCTGACCACTTCATACAATTATAATTTCGCAGTGCTGTGAACTTTACATGATTTAAATTTATCATTTATTTTCTACTATCTTTTATGCCCCTCTAATATTTCCTTCACTCATTGAGAAAGTATCGCAGTGAAATTGTAAGTCAGATGGACCTTTACATTTTCAGGTAGCACCGGGGTTCAAACCTTCTCACCATATCGGGCTCTCCTCGTCGCAAAAAAGTTAATTCTTTCTATGAAAAAACGAAGAAAAAGAAATACTTTTACAATTATTTGTGATGCCGAATTAGAGCGCAGCTATTGAAGAGGTGGAGGTACGGAATGGAGGCTATGTATCTGCACCCCTCCGTACCCTCCCCTCCCCTCTAATTTTCCTCTCCAATTTAACGGGAAATTTTCACTAAATTTCCCGCTAAATTTGAGGTCGCGTGATATCAATAGGGAATTGTAGTAACCGTGTTTCTCCTCCGCTACGGTATCCGTGAAGAAAATGCTGCACCTGCGCATGCCCGCCGCCAGCCTTATCTGCATAGTTCAAGGTCTTGTGGGGAATTACGGAGCGCTATCCGTGCTAGCGGGCTGCGGAAACGGTCTACTACAATCCTCAATATCCCCGCTAAATCTAGCGGAAAAAGTTCTGCTAAAGTATTACGCTAAATTTTAAGTGACGTCACTTGACAGTCACACGTGACGTCACCTCATAATGACCTCACACAGGACGTCAGCCCATAAAGAAGTCACGCGTGTCTACGCGTGTGACGTCACGAGGGTGAAATTTCCCGCGACTTGCAAATTTAGCGGTAAAATTTTACCCTCTTGACGTCCTTATCAGAAACGTCCCATAATGCAACGTGTGCATATGCACGACGCCGACGCCGACGCTGACGTCGACGCCGCTCAACCCGGAAACTGCCGCCTAAAAGCTGCACACTAAAAAACAAAGACAAAAACAATTTACTACCAGTACAACCTATTTTTTTACGCTTTACCTATAAAGATTATATATATATATATATATATATATATACATAGATTCACGATTAGGCCGCAGAAGAAAAAAACGTGGCGTGTTTGATAACCATGGTGTAGCTGTAGCAGGGCGTAACAAAGAAGACATGAGGAATGAACATGCACCACAGGACGAGCACTTGGAAATGAGGGGGGGCGGGGACTTTTTGTTTGGCCGTGTTCTGTCACCAGAGAAAAATGTCGTTCAACTGTTCCGTTCGTGTTTTATAGGTTTCAATGTTATGTCAATGCGGGAACATAAGTGTTCCCATAACGCTAGAGCAGGTTTTGACTTCCCTGAGTCCCATAGCCGCATAGCGCCTCTCAAAACATGTCATTTCCGCGTAAGTATACTCATGATGTAAATACGTATGTATTTACAGGTAATGTTAAATAAGATAGAATTGTATTTTGACATTACCCAAATCAAATGTAAGAATGACAGATAAAACGACACAAAAATATGGTCTCACTGAAGCAACCATACAATATATAAATTATTCAGTGGTTTCATTATTTTTGTTTGCATTTTCTGATCTTAATGTTACACTGTACCACTTATACAAAATACCACAGTAAATACAAAATGGTTTAGTTGCTTATTCGAACTATTTTATAGATAAACCAAATTTTATTTTAGTTCCATGTTCACCGATAAGGCTAATGACATCGCAGCGGGGTTCTTAACTAATCGCGGTTGTCGCCGAAAATTGTGGCTTCGAGTCTTCATTTGGGACAGCTGGCTATCTATTCTTGTTCTTAAGGCATCATGATTCGTCAACAAATAAATATTCCAGCCGCGCCTAACCAAAGATAAAATCGAAGACCAATAAAAAAATAGCCAAAGTAAAAGAAAAATACACGTCGGACTAGAAATGAAAGTTCTAAGCCTCTGTGGCGTGGAATTGTCCAATTATTTTGGGATTAGATGAAAGAAACATCGTGACTGGAATGAAGTTTCCTGAATGATGACCCTGTACTCGTATTTTGTCCACGTGGACAAATTCTTTGACAGTTTCATTTGTGATTAAAGATTTTTGGTTGGGCATCAATGCAGAAACAGAAGTGTACCATCAACATGTCATTGATGGAACCTGATGGGGACTCATCAGAACTAATTTATTTTCCTACGAACCTACATGTTGTAGTCATATCCACTTTTGTTACTCTAGTTTTATGATGTCCAGAAGACAAGCGGAAAAAATAGCATGACTGGCTCTGGGAACCATGGAAATACACATAGTGTTAAAGGACATCGATTATTCAAAAATAAAACAAATAAAGACTCTCGTTGGCGTTCAGTTCAGTTTAGTATAATAATCCTCAAAGGCACTTTCAATTAGGCCAATTGCATTGGGGGGTGGGGGCGGCTAAGTACAAAAATAACAGCCAGGGTTGCCGATTAACGTATTATTGATGGTATACAAGGATAAGTATTATACATGTCATATACAACACATGTAAAAGAAAGAGAAGTGGTATTCAGTAAACATTTTGACTAATGAAAATCACTTGTCAGGTGTCCCTTACAAATTTAAGTGAACTAGTTTCGACTCCGATTATTTCAGGTAGAGTATTCCAGGCAGTGAGTGCTAGTGTAAGCGGGGAATTTCAAAATTCCTTAGTTTTCGCGATATAGAGGATTTACTTTTATTTTGCGGTCATGACGCAAATTAATGTGAGATGGCGAGTTACAGTAATCGTCGCGAAAAGAAGAAGAGCAATGGTAGAGTTTGCGAAAGATAAAAAACGAGGAAGTTTAGTTCTTGCAGTTAATGGACGAAGCTCAAAATTTCATTTTACCGTAGTTATGCTTGATGTCCGTGAGTAGTCGTGCGGTTTAGAACGGTATACTTCATTTTAGACAGATTAGAGTTTGTGGAACTAATTTGAGTTTGATGAGGACGCAAATTAAAGTTGGCATAGTTTAATTCGGATCTTTTATTTTTAGGTGCACTCACGAAGCAAACGCCGCCGCCGCAGGAGTTCTCAACTCTACTCTCTGTTGTCTGAAATAAGTGTCATCCCGCATTTAATAGAAAGCATAAGTCATCTTTTGCTTTCTTGTACGGCTTCATGATCTATAAACGTGCAAGTCACTCTAATAAAAACCCGTGCGCCTACTTTCCTGCACAACACTCGGAGAGCCAATCACCACAACTTACGAAACCAACTCAGCAAATGACGATGCCAAAACATTTGTTAAAAAAAAAACGCAATCTGAGCTGTGACATTACGTCTCACAAGATTGGGTCTCAGGATGATTTGAGCGTCTTTGTCTAGCTTCTAAATCTTTCTGTGTCACTCTTCGTTTCTCACTTTTTTGTGTCCTTATGAACGTATCCTTGCTTGAACCAGATCTATTTTTCAGACAGACATCCACTTCATCAGGGTTATCGGTACTTCATGTGAACATCAGAAGCTTACGTAGTCATTATGACGATCTTATTTGCTTATTATCTACCATAAAACATGACTTTCACTTTATTCACTTTATTGTCTCTCTGGAACATGGCTCACCAATAACACGGATCACGACTTCAATATCCCTGGCTATCATGCAACATATTGTCATCGCCCACCACAAGAACTAATGTTTCCGTCTAAATCGCAAGGGGAGTTGCTGCTTTACATAACAAATACACTTACTTTCAGACTTCGAGATGACAATAATATATTATCTAACCTTTGTGAATCACTATTTATAAAAATTCCGCCAAATCCCAAAGAGCCTAATGTAATTTCCGATAAAGAAAACAAACATTTATTGGCGTTATTTACCATTCACCAAATAATGCACTAGAGCACTACTTAGGCAGCTTAAATGAAACCCTCAAAAACATTTCTAAAATTAATTCGAATGTTATCATTATGGGCGACATAAACATTGGCACTTCTGCTGATTCATCGGTCACTTACAGATACCTAAATACACTAGCCGTCTACGGACTACAAGAGTGCTTAACGACAACTACCCGCTTTTGTGACACAAAACACAGTACTTTGGATAACATAATTACGCCTTATCATTCAACAGACTTCACAATTGGCACTATTGCAAACGACATAACCGACCATACACCCATTTTTCGCTGCTAATCGATAACACAAACTACTGAAATAATCGGTTACAACGTAATAATAAGTATATTAAACACGAAGTCATGGGAGAACGTATATCAAGCGCCCATGGCAGGCTTAGAACTAGACAACTTTTTAGCAACACTAAAAGCTTTAATTCAGATAGGTACGAAAACCAACGCCCTATCCCGCAGTTCAGTCAGAAAAAGCCCCTGGTTAACATACGGACTACAGCGATCTATCAATCGCAAAAACAATATGTATGAAAAACTAAAACGCAATCCATTCAATCTAAGCCTTCAATCTAAATACAAATCGTATGATGTTTGTTTAAAGAAATCAGTTAACGTAGCTAAACAGCAGTATTTTTTTAGAAAACTCTCTAGCGCCAGTAACAATCCCACAGAAACCTGGAAAAAAATAACTCTGCACTAAATAAGAGTACTACCGAACAAACTTTATCAGCCTTAGGCACCGATTAAGGCATAATTACTGAAAAACAAGAAATTTCTAACACGCTGAATGACTACTGTTCAACTTTCACTACAAACGTACAGTATCTTTCATGCACCAATCTATCCACTGGCACATAAAACATAGCTCGTCATGACACGACTTTTTTCTTTACGCTGTCGTTCCAGAAGAACTTCATAACACCATTAACACGCTAAAAAATACTTCGTCGTCGGGGTGCGACGGAATACAGACGATAATACTAAAAACAAATGTGGTTCAATCATCGGACAGTCTTTGGCTAATATTATCAACAAAATTTTTAGAACTAGCTCTTACTCTGACCCACTCAAATTAGCAAAAGTGATTCCAAAGTTTAAAAAAGGAGAAAAACTGAAACCAGAGAACGCTCGATCAATCGCCTTACTTCCTGTTATCACAAAAGTGATTGAAAGACTACTACTAAAACGACTAAGCCTGTTCTTCTCTCAAAATAATTTGATCACTCCGTCACAATATAAATTTCTTAAAGGGAAATCAACAGAACTCGCGTTATTAAATATGGTGGAGAAAACAAAGCAAAACATTGAAATGAAGTTATTAACAATGGGAATCTTTGTAGACGAAACAAAAACGTTTGACCTTATTAACCATGAACGCTTACTACAGAAATTAAGTGCTTACGGGGTTCGTGGTGTTGCTCTCAATCTAAACGAAAGTTATCTTTTTAACAGATGTCGAATTGTCACTTTAGCTGACATTATTGAGTTATAGAATGATCTACTAAAACTTTCCACTGTAGTGTTAAGTATGTGCGTGGTAACATGGATGTTGAAGGTAAAACGTTCGGCAGCCCTCTGCCTGGTTAGGAATATGCATTAATAAAAAAATAAGACTCTAACCAAAAGTTTACTAAATAGTCCCTAACAGCGTTACTGTTTATTACCCTTTCGGTTAGAGTCATATTTTTCGCTTAATGACACGTTTTAAAACTGCTATTGCACATTCAGTTCCTATATCTCAAGCACTCAAAGTTTTGCACTAACCTCGCCTCGACTTGAATGGTGGTCGCATTTGACTGAAACATTAGTGTGCTGGCTTCAAACCACTCACCAAGCAGGTACTCGTTGTGGCTAACAAGATGGCTAGCGACACAATGCTAGCGCACCCACGAACGCCTCCACACATAAGAGGCGTGGGTTGAGCCGGGCATCCTGAGGTCGATTGCGAGGGCGCGCAGGTTGGCATCAGACACCTAGAACAAAGAGGGCACTCAGAGGGAGTTCAGACAGATGCTGGCACAGTTTGTACAGTCGTCGCAAACATTCCTTGACATTTACGAGTCGCTTTCTCGTCACTGAAGTGTTCCTTGATAAGTTTGAATAGGACCACGTCTACCCAGTGGCATTGTAAGGGGCGAGGTTTTAGAAACTTCAACCCCCCCCCCCCCGCAAAATCCAGCTGACCCTATATTACACACATTAATTTGTCTAAAACTTTAATCATGCCGTTTTCATTTTTTAGCGTAATGGAAAAGTGCCTGGGATTACAATACCCTCAAAGAGCGCAATCTTTGAGGCAGATTTGAGCTCGCTACCCGTAGGCGTTTTTTCTTTCAGCCTCACTTTGCATCCACCGTTGCGAGATGGAAAGCAAAGAAAAAGAAGACAGCATGAAACAAACGACATAGGGTCGGATATAGCCACAGGAATGGACAATTTTCTACAAAAGAAACTTGAGGGGCTCTTAGAAGTCTGAGCTTGTACACATACCATTTTCAGCCCACAAGTTACACAATTACATTCCTAGCAGCACATTTCCCCGGCTCATACTTGGGCGAGTTTGGCGCAAGTTCGTGCCACGCTTGGACCAAGTTGGCTCTAGCACGCCCCAGTCTGGCCCAAGCCTGGGCCTAGGACGTCTACTACTTGGGATGAAGGTTTGTAAAATATAAGCACAACACAAGAAGTACGAGAACGGGAAACGACTAGTGCACGTTTCACACGTAATGTACCTCTTCTTGAGGAATTCGAATAATCTATTCGTTAGGTCAATTTATCTGTTCCATGAGTTCGGTATTTATAACTTTCGTGTAGTTTCTTAACTTGCGGTGCACAGGGCAATTGTCATTTTTAGCGATACTAATTGTCGTGTGTAACGTGATATTACTACCAACGTTCTCCAAAACATTTAACATTTTAATATGCATTACCATACAAAGTGCCTGTCCGCTGCTGGTTGCTAGGGGTTATACCATCAAACTAATTTGTGACCGCGTGCATGCTCGCTGACGAGGTCTCAATTAATCGCAGTCTAGTGACTGTGCGAAAGAGTGAAAAGAGACCCTCAACAAAAAAGACACAAAAGTAGTTGCCACAAATGTTAGATAGGAGGAAACGTCAGCATCTATACATATTATGGTTATGCTGGGCCAGGAGGGGGAAGTGGTGCGAACGTGAAGAAGTATGCGATTTTAATGTTCTAGATTTTCTCATTGGTGGTAGACTCAAGAGCTAAACACCTGACACCAGTATGACAGTGCGATGAAAGTCGTGCCTTCTTCTGCTCTACCCTCTTGTCCCTTTCAATAAATACAATACCTTAATCATCACTTTGCCTTTGATCAAGTAACCAAAGAGCCCATGGTAACGATGCCTAGAGTTGGTAGACATCAGCAGCCTTACAAAATGCAGGGTCGCTTTAAAAGTGTGAACAATATGATCGCTGGTGCCCTTCTATAACTCTTTTACCTAAGGACGCCACCATCGTCCACTCGCGACATCGATGACGTTATCTAGCGGCTTACCCCTTGTAATACTTGGTAGTACAGGTGGCGCAGCAGGTATTTATGTAGGCCATGTTATTAGTATGGTAAAACGTATTTAAACCATTGCTAGGTGTTTGGCGTGCCGAACTGAGCTGGATTATGGCAGCACATCACCTTGCCTCCTCGAAACAAAAAGGAAGTCGACGGTCAAAAAATTTGAAATGTGTACTATAAAATAATATATATATATATATGCGCAGATTAATGTAGTTTGACTGATATGCACATAAGCTCTCCGCATTTTGTACCTTCATCTTAAGTGCTCGAACGTAGGCAGTTTCAAGCCATCGCCAGCTTCAGGTGCCATTGAAGTATGGCGCACTTCGCGGTGATATCGAAATCGGAGTTTCGGCACCTTGTTGTTTTTGGTGGGCTTGCCATTGGCGAAGTGAACTGAGCACGGGCTCGACCATCAGTTTGCCAGGAAAACCTCGAGTTTGGCTCTTCCAACACACTTACGTCATAAACTGAAATATGGGGAGGAGCTGAGAAGCAGAACACTGCCGAGATAACATTAGGAGAGCGTATAGGTTAAACATCTTATGCGAACGCAAAATGAGACATGTTTCTCTGTGTTCCTTGTCTCCTTTTGCATTCGCATGCCAAGATGCAGAACACTGAAGCCACGCTCATGCTAAAGCTTCTTGCATTTATCTACCACAATTGCCGAGTGTGATTTTGCTTGATAAACATGAATAACTTTGTTATCATCAGCTTTTTCGCGCCGCCAGCTTTGCGTCTACTGCACGAATGGAAACATCAGCGCGCCCACACCCTTGACGCGTCTTTTAAGTCTTCATAAAATTGACTGCTTTAGGAGTTTATTTTCGATGACGATCAACAAGTTGCTAATTGGGATCCCGTCTTGTTTATTCTTAATATATAAAAGTTAATAAGTGAAGTTTTTAAAATTCGTTAGATAATTAATGTGTCTTTTGCAATCCTTGACGTCCGCCATGGCTGACAGTTTGTTCCCGAATATATTTCTGTTTTCTTAACCGCCATATTTGCAGTGATTTTTAAAGTATTCGCAGAAACATCCAGTATATCATGTCACCCACTAAGCGACATTCTGTCATCTGAGTGGTTCGAAATTCTGCGCCTACATGTCTACGCGATGGGGAGGTGAAATTATCGAGCTAGCTAATACGTCTAACATGTGCGTCAACATACCGAGGTTTGTGTTTCACCTGTAACAACTTTTGCAATTAGGAAGTTTGCAAAGCCCGTGTAAAGATTTATTGCAGAGTGGCGGGGGGGGGGAGGGGGGAGGCTTTTATCCTAGGTACTTGCACTAACTTCCACAGAAACGTAAAAACATGCTGGCGCATGGTGCACGTGTCGGTCCAACGCGGTATTATTCACGGTCCCATGGAGCAAGTAAAGAACCTTTGTGCTATACGCCAAACTGACTAATTTACACAGATTAATTAGCTACCTCTTTAGACATTAGGTCGTGCGCAAGCCCCCCCCCCCCCAGCCCCAGTACAATGGTCGTAGGGTGTGAAACACCTCCCATAGTATAGTTTTCACAAAGGTAGCCATCGTACGTCTAATTTTCACAAACTTTAAAAAACGCGCTGTATAAAAAAAATTCCCGTTACTACTTGTTAGCAAACTGCAATGTTGGAGCTCTTAGTCACGTGATAAGTTCTGTTTTTAAATTCTCGTGCACCTTCTTAAAAACTCGAAACAAATTGACCCTATAAAATGTCAAGCACGACAAAGAAAAAGTGAGAAAAAACTGAAAAAAACGAGATTGTGCGCGAAAACGACAAATACATTAAAATGTATTTTAGGGGATATGTCTTTCTTACTCACAGTCTCGGGGGTTTTGACATGCGTAATGTTCAGCAGACCTTTTGCGCCCTTATTCAGTTATAGGATACCTCGTTGTGAACGGCACGATGGGATGTATATCAACACGCTCAACAACTTTTTGATATACGGTTTGCGCACAAATTAACTTTTAGAAAGTTAGCTAGTTCATTTGCATTAATTAGACAGTCTGGTAGATCGCAAAGCTATCTTGACTTCCTCAATAGGACTGTCAACAATACTGCAGTTGTTCCACGCGCGGTGCATGTACCAGCGTTTTTTGTGTTTGCACAAATTACTTGAAGCACCCTATATATACAGCTCTGGAGGCATGTATCCGACATCAATTAGCATAGAAGTGAACTTCGGCAGTTCAGGCAGGCT